>JAKCPI010031201.1:0-52500 GCA_023213315.1 Euborellia annulipes
CACGCTTTTATTTTTAAGTCATAAATATTAAAAAGTTTTGAAAGCAAAACATTTAAATTTATGTGTACTTATTTCTCTTTGATTCAATTTAAATAAAAGCATTTTTTAAAATCTTTTTTATTTTTTATTTTTATTTTAAGCTTTTTTAGTCTTTTAGTCTTATCAAAAAATCATCAATATGATAAAGTACCACATTAGTTTGGCCTGTATTGATTTGGTTCAATTGAAAAATTATTCATTATCATAAAAAAATGACTCGTAAATATCAAAATTCAAAACTACAGTTAATAGGGCCTTATTTGCGTGAGGCTTCAAATAAAGTACCACATTAGTTTGGTCTATTTTGATCAAAACCACCATATAGTGGCGTCATCAAAAATGACTCTTAAGTATTACATTTCACACTTCTAGCCCATCGGGAAGTAAGTTTTGAAATTACATTAATTTGCGAAGGGTTTCCAAATAAAGTACCACATTAGTTTGGTCTATTTTGATCAAAACCACCATATAGTGGCGTCATCAAAAATGACTCTTAAGTATTACATTTCACACCTCTAGCCCATCGGGAAGTCTTTTGAAGAGAACTACGCCTATGGGCCTAATCATTTTATAAAAGTTTCAAATTCCTTTCAAAGGCCTCTTGTTTAGAGATAAAGATGACAGAAATAAGAAATATGTCTTAGCTTGGGTTGGCAATCAGACCAAAGGGTGCATAAATTAATTAGTTTTTGTATTCTGAAAGTTAGGCAGCCCAAAAACCTATCATTATTCAAAAGTTACTTGTTCCAAAATTTTTCTAAAAAAGACCGTAGTTCGGTTGTATATTTTTATGGAGACTACATATTTATGAGGTCGTACAAAGATTTATATCCCATACTATTCTAGAAAAAATTTAACCAAAACCAAAATGGAAACTCAACCAAAATTTCAAAATAAAATGGTACTTCCATCACAATATAGGGCTCTTAATTCCTGACTTAATTCTATTAATTTTTTTTGGAGTGTCCTACGGTTTGTCATTCTAATGTAGAGGTCTCGCTTCATAGCTTCCCGTCCTAATTAAATAAGTGCATTTAAAATAATTTGGCTATTAAATGATTTAAATAAATATAGAGAGAGTCTAAATGGCCGAAATATAATAATAAATGAATGAGTTTCAAATGAAAACCTTTTCCATGTGAGCAATGGAACTATATTATAATCTTATGATTCTTTTTTTATTTATATTTTCATCTAATTCTCAATAAGCTTAATTGAATCTTAAGAATTGAATCACTTATAGACCGTTATTGATATATTTTTTTGGTTATTCTTTCAAATGTAAATAACATGGTAGGCTATTGAAAGTGAACTTAATAAAAAGAAGATTATAAGCTTATAAAAAAAAGAATAGAACTCAGAACGAATGAAATATTAAAGCTTTCGTAAATATTTGATTTATGCTAGTATAGTTCTATTTAGGATATGCGAAAAGTACTTCCAGATAGAAAGAGCAATTTTAATCTTTATTTATCTCAAATAAATCCTTCACATCCACACTGATAAAAATGAAGTTTTTTTCCCAAATACGCCACGTATTTGGTCAATCCGCTCTTGAGTTAAGAACATTTCAATTGGTTCAAAAACGCAGTATTTGAGACAACTAAATCGAAGCATTTGAGTAGAGACAGGTATGGCATTCCCTTTATAACAGCATTTTTCCGGTCAAATACGATGTATTTGAATGAAAGAAATGTGAGGTTCGTCCGGTAAACAACAGATAGAGCTAGATACATCTATGTATTTAGTAGAAATACATATAAATTTAAAATAAACTCTATTTGAAGTTGATGTAAAAAAATAAACTTTTCTTTTAATTACATACATGTTTTTGATAGAAAGTTTTAAGTGATTGTGTAAAAGTTTTTCTTATTTTTGTAAGCAAAATATATGATCGAATATAATTTCCCAAAAAGAAGTTGGTAGTTTATTTCATTTCAACCAAAAAATAAAAAAATTGTCTCGGAAATTCATTTCGGTCTTTTCTATTATTTTTAGATAATCTTTGAAATGCATAAAAAAATTCTGGTGTGAATGGCCGCACGTCACACAACTTCCTCTTACATTCGGTAATTGAAAGTAGTGTTCTGTGCTTGTCACAACAGATTTTTTTGTGTCGACATTTATTTAATTCCCGGTAATGCATTAGAATTCAAGAAGTAAAATTTTTAATCAAAAGAGAATATTTATGTTGTCTTCGAACAATTTTGAGGGTGAAATGAGAATAGAGATTTTAAAAAGGATCTAAAAAATAATTTATTTATGAATTTTAAATAAAATCATTTGAACCAATTTTGAGAAAATCGAAAAATCTGAAAAAGTACCAGTACATCAGTAAAGTTTGAGATCATTTTAGGACTCAGGAGACCTCAAAACGTGTATATTCGTCTAAATCATGACATCAAATTTTTGTCATGAATCCAGTACTTGCTCTTCTATATATTACATAGGCCTACATGTTTAATAGGGTTTCCCTTATTTTTCAATTTTTATTTTTATTTTTTTGAAGTCTTATACCCTCTAATTTTTTTACTTATATTATAAAGCACTCGTAAATGAAATTTTACCCAATTCGAAGTTCAGTTACCCGCCCCGGCGGTCTTGGTCAAAATTCGAAATTTTTTTTTTGCGTATTTTGCGTATTTATTAAAAAAAAAAAAAAATTGAATAATTGCATATTAAAGACAGCAAGTTGCCGCGGCTGCGCTCCAACACTCCCATCTAACTTGACATGTAGAAAACTAGAATCTATTTTTGATTAGCGTTTTGTTTTTGACAATATCGAAATAATATAAGATCAAAATTTATTAAATAAATTTTAATTTTATTCATAATAAAATAAATAGTGCTTGACATATGTATTTTGGATGAATAGGAAAAGGGTCAATCACCTTTTAAACACCCTCCTTTTAGAAGCAGGTACCGGGAGGAACAAAGAAATTATGGAAAAACCCTAGCATTTATTTTTCTTCAAACAAATTTGAGAGGAAAAACATTTTAAAGAGCATAAAAGAAGCTAGCTAGTAGCTCGCAGGAGTACTTGTCTCAGTTCTTGTTTAGACTTCAGAACATACACTATCTCCAACAGTGAACAAAACTCGTATTTTTTTTTTTTTTTTTTTTGTTAAATAATTTTTTGATAATACCAGTGTTAAGTGTTTGTGTTTTATATAACCAACAAACCCTTACATTGTGATTAATTTAAAAATTTCAATATGGCGGATGATCAGACGATATTTGAATAAATGGAATCTGACAAATTTGGTGGAAAGATTTAAAAGTAAGTATCTATTTATTTGAGTGAAAACATACACTCATACACTTTCAGCAACTTTTAAAAATTGTTCTATTCTTACAGGATATTGAATCAATTGCTGACGAATTCGATTATAATAAGCGCAAGCGTTCCGATGAATCAAATGAAGGTGAATATAGACAGTTTTTGAAAAAAAAAAAAAAATAACAATAACAAATACGTGGGAGAGCATTTGGATAATAATAACTTTTGCAGTGCCATAATATCTATACTATATTATAATTGCCTAAGACCGTGTCCGATGTGTGAAACAACCAATCAGGCCTCAGGGATAGCGCCATGGTAACAAAATATAAATATTTACCCATGTTTACGATTTGTTTTTATTTATTTACATTTTGAATTCTAAAATATCGGCGTAAATTTTTTGTCTGTGTACCGGGAGAATCCCGGAAAGGATATGATTCACAAAAAATCTTAAGTTCATGAATAATTAACCGCTAAAATAATCTCTACATATAAAAATGAAAAGGGAAAATGTATGTACCGGTATGTATATAAGTAGGCGAGCAAGGGGGTCCAGGGGGCGCAGCCCCCCTCTAGACGGAAAGCTCCCGCCGAAGGCGCGGCTTTGCGTCTAGTCTATATATATATATAATAATAATTAGTATCATCTGTTACAACAGTGTTAATTTTTTATCCCTTTTTTAAATTTTTTTTATTTGATTTGAAATCGTTTGCTTCTCTTAACTTAAAATAATATAATTCATTAAATGTGGTAGTATTTTTCATGGGCGTAGCCAGGAGTAGGCAGGTGGGCATTGCCCCCCCCTGGCTTGCCCTAAAAAAAAAAAAAAAAAAGAAACAAATATATATTTTTCCCTTTGGGAATTTTTTTTAACGCCCCAATCCACTACATTAATTTAATTTTTTTTTATTTAAATAAATAATTAATAATCTATGTATATATTAATTGCAAACCCCCCCCTCTCGCCCTAACGAGGGGTTGTCCCCCCCTAACAAGATGTTTGGCTACGCCCATGGTATTTTTATTTTGTATGTTGGTTTGTGTAAATGAGTAATGTTACAGGATTTGTTATTATTTTTAAGATAATTATTATGTTAATAAATATCCAAATTTTCTATAATTTTTATACAAATGTATAATTTAAAATGTAATTATGTAATAACAGTTATAATATATCCTATTAAAGTTTATAAATAAATAATGAAATAAATAAAAAAAAACTATTATTATTTTTTTTTAAACACACACCTTTTTCACCCCCCCTCACACACACACACACAAAGTCTTTTCAGCAACTCAAAAAAAAAAAAAAAAAACTAATTAGAATAACTTTTTACTACTCAACGAGATTAACTACAGTTATTTAACATCAATACAAGTAGGCACTCAAAAAAAACAATAAATTTTTTAAGTTAATCTGCTATATTTTTGGAGAAAATAAATTAATTTTTTCATTTTAATAAATATTTACGTAAGTCAAAATCGGTCATTATAGCATATATTTCATAAGAAATTTCAGTAACATTGTATATATTTCAAACAATCAATTCCGTAGTTAAAAAAATATCGTGAAGAATTTGAATAAAAGAGTCTGAAGATTGCTGCAAATAAATGTATTTTCACTCAAATTCCTAAAAAAATTGATAGAATATATTTTGTTTTCTAATTGAATAGAATAGTTATTGTAAGAAAAACGTAGGCTGGCTAAATAAAATGCTTATTATATTAACTTAAACACGTATATTATTGAACAAGTTACATAGGACGCCACTTCAAGTACTGCGTAATTCTCATGAATACGCCATGTATTTGACTGAACGATCCCTTTCAAATACGCGCCGTACTTAAACCTAGGTAGTTGAGTATTTCGCCGCCCGTAAATACGCCATGTATTTGACTCAACTGAAACCACGTTGACTCAAAGTTTTCTTTTTATCAGTGCAGGAAATTTGAAAGAGAATAAGCTACAGTTAGGATATTTTATAACTGCGTTGAGACGTTTCTAGATTCAATCTAAAAGAATTGTTGCAAAAAGAGGGAAAACTGCTGCTGTGAAATTTTATTTTTAGAAATAACATATGAAAATAGGAGTGTACTTTGTTGGCCTTGTATTTCATTTTTACTTTCTCTTACCTCTATATATATGTTAATATATATAGAGAGAGAAAGTATTGGATTCATGTCAAAATTTTGATGCCGAGATTTTGATGGATATACACGTTTTGAGGTCCCCTGAATCCAAAAAAGTGGTTTTCGCGACATGGTCTGTCTGTGAACAAAATATCTCAAGAACGAAAAGAGCTAGGAGGTTGAAATTTTATATTTAAGTTAGGCACCCCCCTGGGACGTGACACGAAGCTTTTGAACAAAATCGACCAAAGAGTACTAATACTTTACTGATGCACTTTTTCAGTTTTTTTTTTTCGATTTTCTCTAAATTTGCTCCAACGATTTTTTTGAAATTCAAAAATCAATTATTTTTTAGATTCTCAATAAAATGTATATTCTCATTTTGTCATTGAATTCTTCTGAAGACCACTTTACTCTTGTACTCCATAGAAAAGATAGGAGAAATGGTTGCCATGGTAACAAAATATAAATATATTGCCATACTTATAAATTGTACATCTTGAAAATCGAATGTACCGTACTGTCGGAAACTAAATACACGTCGACACAAAAAATCTGGTGTGACAAACACAGAACACAACTTTCGATTACCGAAGGTAAGAGAAAGTTATGTGCTGTGCGCCATTACACCAGATTTTTAAAAATTTATTCATTTGTTTTAAATATTATTAACCATAAAACCTCCGATTAAGCAGGAACTCCTTAAGGCCAAATAGAAGTCCTTCAGAGAAATAAAACCTCCCACAGCCCCCCCCCAGAGGCTGGTTGCATCACTGATGTGAAAGCGGTTTATAAAAATTGGCAAATCATTCACCTAAGCTTAGAAATTACTCTAAATTTTCCAGTATCTAAAATATTCTTCCAAATCTTCTGTCCTGGCCCTTATTCCCGCGATTCGGGGTCTGTCTGTGTTTTGTGACCGGGAAGGAATAGAACAGGCCGGCCCGTCGCACGCTCCGACGCCTGTTGAAAATATGGAAGGGAGAGACTGACATGCAAAGAACAGAAGAACTGCCAGTCCCAGCTCGGGTAGCTCGTGGTCGCCATCCACGTACCCACAAGATGTGGGCCCCTGAGCGACTAAAATATTTTTCCAAATAAAATTCAATAATTTAAAATAGAATTAAGAAGAAAATAGAAAGATCAATAATAAAAAAAATTTCATTCATCATTCAGCTTCTTCGGTTAATTTCAAATAGTTTGGCGACTTCAGATATTTGAGTGATTTACATTTCCCTACGTCTAGAGAGTTTCTATCTTTTTCCATTGACCGACAGAATATTCCTTCATACATACAAAACAGCTTTGGGAAAGATCAAACTAGAAATGGGTAGACAGAAAGGGATATATATACTACAGCGTTATTTAATTAATGAAATGTAATGTCATTTGTCTCTTTTATCATCATTTCAGATAATGAAAAATGAATTAAAACAAATCCAGGTGATGTACCTGTCTTCTCTTCAAAAAACTTTTAATTATTTTATTAAGAGAATTTTACGAGATATTATTTAATCAATAGCCTAAAATCCAAATGGATCACATTATAGGAAATAAAATATTGCTAACGCTTTGATATACGTACATATTGAACAAAAATTTTCATCTCTGCATATAATTAATAAAGTGGTGGTTTTTTGTTGATTAGGAAAAAATTTTCCAAAAAAAAAAAAAATGTTTGATGGTTGAAATGTTTTTTCGGTTGAAGAATTATCAAAGCATTTTCATTTTCATGGAAATATATAATTAAATATCCAAGTAGCTAATTAGTATAAAAATTTTGTTTCCATAAGTAGATGAATACATCCATATATGCATTGAATATTCTATCATATAAAACAGTTAATAATTTTATTTTTCACGCCGCACATAGGGGTATTTGACGTAAAAACCCGATCAAAATAGAAAAACTCAAAGTTTACCTAATGCTACCCAAAATGGATGTTTCTTCATCTACTATAACCGGCTTATTGGAATCCAGCCCCCCGACCCTTCTGGTTCGGCTATCTGGTCACAATGTCAGTCGGAAGTCAGTCATTGTTTTAACTGCTTGTTTGTTTTTAGGCGCTCTCATTTTCGTTACTCAGTTTTTGTGCAAAATGTCTTCATGCGGCGGTCAACAGAAAAAAACGACTTGAATGTGGAAATTGAAGGTAAGCTCTCTATATTACAGTATATTTGATTAAGTTTGAACGTAATTATCACTGTTTTTTATAAATATCAAAGTCGCTTTTTTGAACATTTTTTTAAAGAAAATTTCAGACAAATTGAGTGTTTTTGTTTATGTGTCGCGGCTTGTCGCCTCAAACTTTTTATATGGGCATAAAGTTTAGTCTTTTAGGATGTAGAAACAAGAAAAACATTTCACCCCGACTCACCCCATATTTTTTTATTAGACTTTAAAGTGAACGAGGGAACAGAAATTCATTAAATCGATTTAGTATAATTTTAGTTTTCTATTGTTATAGATCCTTTGGGAAGAGTTAAAAAAATTACCAGAATGGAGTTCTATGATATTTTGAAAGAGTTCAAAGGAAAAAAAATAGAAGAAAAAATGAATTTGATGGAAGAAAGACTCATTCAACTAACTTCATGTCCTCCCGAAGAACGGAGTCCCTCGTTCACGTAAAAATACTATAAGAAAATATGGGGTGAGATGGGGGGGATATATTTTTCTTGTTTCTACATCCTAAAGGACTAAACTTTATGCCTAGATAAAAAGTTTGAGGCGACAAGCCGCGACACATAAACAAAAACACTAATTTGTCTGAAATTTTCTTTAAAAAAATGTTCAAAAAAGCGACTTTTGATATTTATAAAAAACAGTGATAATTACGTTCAAACTTAATCAAATATACTGTAATATAGAGAGCTTACCTTCAATTTCCACATTCAAGTCGTTTTTTTCTGTTGACCACCACATGAAGACATTTTGCACAAAAACTGACTAACGAAAATGAGAGCGCCTAGAACCAAGACAAGCAGTTGACACAATGGCTGGGTTCAGAGTGATGTTATGACCAGGTAGCCGAACCGAAGGGGTTGGGGTAAAGGGGGTAATAACCCCCCTCCACGAGATTTAAAAAAAAATACTTTTTTCGAAAAAAATTTTATTTTTAATGTAAAATTTTAAAAATTAATACTTAAAAATTTTATTTGTACGCGTATTTATATTCTTATATAAGGAAAATAATAAATAATTGGCCAGAATGCGCCTTTAAATTTTCGAAATTAAGAAAAAATTGTGTTGTGCGACCAGTCACACCAGGTAACCCCCCCCTCCCGAGAAACACCTCTGGATCCGTCCTTGATTCCAATAAACCGGTTATAGTAGATAAAGAAGCATCAATTTTGAGTTTTTCTATTTTGATCGGGTTTTTACTTCAAATACTCCTATGTGCGCCGTTTCAAATGATATTTAACAAGATGGTTTCTTTGAGTTTCGCATAATCTGTGTTTGATTTGCAGTCACAATACTATTAATAATAACACTAGTCGACAAGGTTTTTTTCACAAGAAATCTGATTAGTGAACCTAGTGCATTTTTTCATTCTGAATTCAGATATGTAGTTAGAATTTTTCCATCAGGCACAGTTTTAGAGATATAGAGCAAAATAGATTTTAGTCGAAAATGGGCTCTAAAACGGCTTTTATTTAAAATGTTCAAATTATTTTTAACGCGACACCCCGTCAAATTATGCAGATAGTTAGAATACATATAAATTTTAAGTTTCATCCCAATCGGAGGTCATTTAGACGTGCCGCAAACGGCTTAAAGTTTAGAAAAATCCAAATTTTCAAGATTTTTTTTGCTTTGGTCACCCCTAATACAATTTTAGAGATCCCTGAATGAAAAAAACATATATGTACGATATTCTATAGTTCTTTGGCTTTCTAAAAAGCATTCATTCGTAAAAATCTGTTAATTATTAACGAAATTATTAATAAAAACGTGAGCAAAGAAAAAACACAAGTAGACTCACTGGTCGAAAAAAATAGACTTCAATTGAATTAAAAAGCGAACTCTATCCACGAGAAGCTAACGTATCCTCTCTGAGCATCGGGTCACGGGCCCTAACTTTATTATATATTATTAAAAAAAAATATTTTTTGAATCTCATATCTTTCTTTATACACTCGCGGACAAAAAAATCGAGCCACCTATTTTTTTTTTTCAACTTCACTTATCTCATATTCAAGGCATCCGATTGGATTAAAATTGGTGTCATTTTTTAGGTATTTTATTGCAATTTAATAATAAAAATAAACTGTTTCATTTTGTTTTAAAACTTTTTGATTTATTGAAAAATAATACGAACATAAGAAAACTTGGTTATTCGAGATTATGAATAATTTCATTATTTCTTAAGAATAAAAAATTTTGTTTTGAAAAATGTTACTTCAATATCTTGTATTGCCCCCTCGTGCCTTAATAACTGCCTGCATTCTTGATTTCATTGAAGCAATTAAACCAAAGATGGCATCCTGTGGGATATTTTCCCATTCCTCTTCCAACGCGAATTTTAGCTCAGCAATCGTTTCTATAGAGTTATTTCTGGCTCGAACTCTTCTTTTTAGCTCATCCCAAAGATGTTCTATAGGATTCAGGTCCGGGCTGCGTGCTGGCCACTCCATTGTTTGAATGCCGACCTCTTGAAGATAACACTTCACGATTTTAGCACTGTGAGGTTTTGCATTATCATGCATAAACAACATGTTTTCGCCGATAAAGCCAGCATAGGGCATTACATGATTTTCAAGAACTTCCTGAATATAGCGAATAGCCGTTAGTCCTCTCCGATTATTTGGATTGGCTCCCCCATCAATAAAAACAAGATCTGTTTTAGCTTCTAAGGATATTCCACCCCATACCATTATGGAACCACCTCCGAAACTGACCGTCCCGGTTATGCAACAAGGGGCATATCGCTCTCCTGGGCGTCGGTAGACTCTTTGTCGTTTGTCATTGCTGTGGAGACATATTCTTGATTCGTCCGTGAAAAGAACTCTGGTCCATTGTTCCCGAGTCCAATCAACGTGTTCAAGAGCGAATCTTAGTCTGGCTTTGCGATGGTCTGTGGTCAATTTTGGGCTAGTTGCAGCTTTATGAGACCTAAGATTTTGTTCATGCAACCTTCGTCTCACAGTACGTGAACTTACAGCCGTCCCCCGGGCGTCCTGTAGTCTCTGTCGAATTTGAACTGCATTTAACCGTCGATCGCGCAGTGCAGTTAGTGTTATAAAGCGGTCGTCTATGTGAGTTGTAACACGATTTCTTCCAGACCCGGGGCGACGGTGATGAGATCCAGTCTCATTATATCGTTGGTATATTCTTTGAACTGATGAACGAGTTAAATTTAATTGTTGTGCCACAATACGCTGTGATAGTCCGCTTTGAATTAACGCAACAACTTGTGCGGCAACAACAGGTGGTGTATCCATGTTAAGTTGGAAATAAAGTGT
Source organism: Euborellia annulipes (assembly GCA_023213315.1). Lineage (NCBI taxonomy): Eukaryota > Metazoa > Arthropoda > Insecta > Dermaptera > Anisolabididae > Euborellia > Euborellia annulipes. The sequence continues at coordinate 10,917 of JAKCPI010031201.1, forward strand.
GCTTTATGCTCTTTCTAAATTTCTGATATTAACTTAAATTGATTTGTTTCAAGATTTAAAATAAAATTAGAATAATTTTTAAAAATAATGAAATTATTCATAATCTCGAATAACCAAGTTTTCTTATGTTCGTATTATTTTTCAATAAATCAAAAAGTTTTAAAACAAAATGAAACAGTTTATTTTTATTATTAAATTACAATAAATTACCTAAAATATGACACCAATTTTATTCCATTCGGATGTCTTGAACAAGAGATAAGTGAAGTTGAAAAAAAAAAATAGGTGGCTCGATTTTTTTGTCCGCGAGTGTACTTCTAAAAAAAACAAGAGGTCCATTTTTTTTGTCCAGTGAATGTACTTAGGTTTTTTCTTTGCTCACGTTTTTATTAATAATTTCGTTAATAATTAACAGATTTTTACGAATGAATGCTTTTTAGAAAGCCAAAGAACTATAGAATATCGTGCATATATGGTTTTTTCATTCAGGGATCTCTAAAATTGTATTAGGGGTGACCAAAGCAAAAAAAATCTTGAAAATTTCGATTTTTCTAAACTTTAAGCCATTTGCGGCACGTCTAAATGACCTCCGATTGGGATGAAACTTAAAATTTATATGTATTCTAACTATCTGCATAATTTGACGGGGTGTCGCGTTAAAAATAATTTGAACATTTTAAATAAAAGCCGTTTTAGAGCCCATTTTCGACTAAAATCTATTTTGCTCTATATCTCTAAAACTGTGCCTAATGGGGAAAAACTGAATTTATATTTGAATTCAGCATGAAAAATACTTCTAGAATTTCATATCTTCATTCTTGTGAAAGAAAAAAAAGTTCATTTTTGTCGACTAGTGTAATCAATTAGCTTGATGGCTAAGCAATGCCATTTCTTAAAGCTTTTATTGGTGTGATTTTTTGAAAGAGAATAATTAAGAAGATACAGAAATAAAATCGCCTAGATGTATCTTAATCTGATTATTTAATAACTCAATTATTAATTAAATAGCCGCGTCGCCCGCCTTCGGCGGGCTTCGCGCCTAGCCGGGGGGCTTCGCCCCCTGGACCCTCCTCCAGCTGGCTCGGGCCCGCCTGCGGCGGACCCTCGCCTTTTCTTAATTATGAGAACCCGTGGCGCCCGCCTTTGCATCTATACAGGGGGGCTTCGCCCCCTGGACCCCCCTCCAGCTGGCTCGGGCCCGCCTGCGGCGGACCCTCGCCTTTTCTTAATTATGAGAACCCGAGGCGCCCGCCTTTGCATCTAGACAGGGGGCTTCGCCCCCTGGACCCCCCGCCAGCTGGCTCGGTCCCGCCTGCGGCGGACCCTCGCCTTTGCTTCTTACTAATGAAAAGAAAAGAATTACTACCTATTCCAATCCAGAGCCTGCTTGAGGATTTGTTTACATTCATGGAATACACAAATGAAAAGAATACATAAATATTTCTCTATACATTTCCTATAGGGAGAAATCGTAAATTTAAAAATTAATAACTCAAAAAGTTATGGGAATTTCGGGATGAAAATAATTTTCCTGTAATCCCGAAAAGGTCCTCTTTATGTATAAAAAATTTCATTTCAAAATTCCAACGGGAAGTTGCCTAAATAGAGCGTGACAGACAGTCGGACAGACAGACAGACAGACGGACATTAGTGAATTATATATATAGATTTTCAGTTATTTTCTTCTCTACTATATCAAATTAAAAATATTGTTGATTTATAAACTTATCGTTAGACCAAAATTTTGAGAAATTCGAAAAAAAAAAAAAAAAATTTCAGTAAAGCACCAGACTTTTTGACAGATTTTGTTCAAAAGCTTATTTTAACTATCCGGTAGGGTCTATAACTTAAATATAAAATTTCAGCCTCGTAGCTCATTTCCTTCATGCCTCCAATCGTCATACACAGACAGACAGACACTCAGAGAGATCACTTGGACAAGGGGAGCTCAAAATATGTATTTCCATCAAAATCTCGACATTCATTTTTTGACATGATCCCAATTGCCTACTTTTTCACTATATATACAGATATGGCTAACATACATCTGGATTTGGCGTCATGATCTGAGACATGTCTGGATTTTACTAATATGAACCGAAAACGTGGCCGAATTGGGAAAATTTTACTTCGCGCCGCACCACATGTTATCTACTATGGGAAATATTTCATGGAATTTAATAATAAATTTGTAAAATATTAACCCCATAATATTTAGTTTTTTATTTAAAAAGCTTATAATCAAGCTAAGTTTGATAATATTTTTCACATGTAACAGGATGGCTAATAAAGCTGATTTCAGTGCCTAATTTTTCTAATTCCCCCAGATCCTCTGGAAGTCGTCTGTCCGGATCTGGTCTCAATAAATTATGGTAACCCTATGTATAGAGGACCCAGTGCACTGGAATTTATATTATATTCTTTCGAAAGTTGGCTATAAAATGATAGTTATGAATGCAAATTAACGGCGCCCTAGTTGAGCTCCCCCCCCCCCTAAGGGGTTCGTTAGGTCGCTGATTATTCTGTTAATTGTAGCTTTCAATTTTTTATTACATTATTATTATTATTTAAAACGTGTCTATATTATTATACTCGTATTTGTTAAAAAAATAAAATGTAGACAGGCGCGAAATTTTTTTTTTTTTAGTAGTTAAAAGGTTTGAAACCTCTGACGTATTGTGTGTAATTAAATACGTTTTGTTGGGAAACATCAGGTAATGGAGTAAGCATAATAAGCCCTCACCGCAGACTCGGTTCCAGGAATTTCTCATGGAGAGGATTAGAAAATTTTTGTGTGAAGTGAAGTAGAGCTCTTAATAATTTTATTAATAATATTCCAGATTTCTCCTGGCAAGTCCATCTAGTCAATTTTCGATGAAGTCTTTAAGCCTTTAAATACTAAAATTGAAGTTTTTTAAACATGAAATGTGGGGAGAGAAGGGGGAGACTGAGGGGATTGTTCCATTATGAAAGGAAATTATAGATTAACTAAGAGAACTATATATGTAATTCTAAAATGTGAAATACTATCTGTTGAAGCACACTTTATTCTTTTATTTCATTGGAGAGATAGAAGAAATACAGTAGTTGCCAAGGTATTTTTACAACAAAGTATAAATAATTTTCCGTAAATTTTACATCTTGAATTCTAATAAATCGGTGGAAACTAAATAAATATGTCGTCATAAAAAATCTGGTGTGACAAGCAACGACATAACTTTCAATTACCGTAGATGATGTGTTGTGCGACTAATCACACCAGATTTTTTAAATTGAAAGAAGTTGTTTGATTGGTTCGAGGTCTAGCGCCAAGCACAGCTCAATAATCCCTATAATAGCTAACCCATATATGGATTAATAATCCATTAAATGTCTTTTCAGAACAAACAAACATTTTAAAAGGATCTAAAAATACTTAATACCATTAATTTTGACAACGTAGAAATTATTACAAGTAAACAGTCAGACGGGCTGTTTTTTCGATTAAAATAAAATGGAAAAAATCATTGTGTGGTTTTATGAAACCACGATGCAAGTGAAACTTTTTTCCGGATCGTAGGCGTCTGAAAATTTTCAGAAAATTATTCAATTAAGGGTATTAAAATCGCGTTTTTAATTTTAACTTAATAATTGGAAAATGAGAATGATTTTGAGAAATCAAAAGACGCATGTTAAAAACTGAGAACAATATTTATTTAGTAATTGAAGATTTGAATCATTTTAAATTATTTTAAAAACTATATTTTATCAATTTAAAAATAGAACAAATATAAATCTCACAATTATTTTTTATAATTCGTCATAGATATATATATTAAATTTCAACTTTCCTATTTTTGTCCTCACGGCCTTTGACATCACGGCTTGTAACGCGACAGGTTGATAGAAGAGCGAAAAAATTTGAGAGGATCAAATAAAAGTTTCACTTTAAAAAAACATTCAATATTATAAAAGCATCTGGACACCTTTTCATATCCCTATATGACAGAATCAGCTAATAAAAAGTATAATATTTGACATCATCGGATAGAAAAAGTTTTAACTGGCATCTAAGGGCACATGAAGTTTATTTATTTATCAGGTAAATATTAGCCCTTTAACATATCAGAGCAAATATAGAAGCAACCTAATATTAAAATTGCCCTCTGGTTACATCGCTGTCCCTTCCTGTTCAGTGTAAAAAAAAAATTTATCCTGCTGGCTGAATGGGACGTGGGTCATTTTTAAAAAAATGAATAAAAGAATGTAATAAATTGCAAGGCGTTATTTATGATTTTTATAAAACATTCTTCTATTTTCTTTTCTTTATAAAAAAGAGTAAAATACCTTTTAAGGTATATATTTTTTAAGTAATGTTTTTTTATTAAACTGTTTCAAGTATGTACTTAGCGGTTTTAAAAATAACACTTTTATTTATATTTAAAAGATAACTTCTCATATTCACAGTAGAATTAATTAATTATATTAATCATTTTTAAATAAATCCCCAAAGACGTTCCGGTTATTCTCGAAATCTCTTTCGATTCCAACTCACGAATCCCGAGAGAGAGAAGTGCAAGAACAGCATCTGGCATTAGATGGCCTGCAGATGTAAATTACAATTACAATAAGACCATTCATTAAAGATAATGAAGCTACCCAGGAACCTTGGTCCCTTGACATGAATATTCACTTAATTTTTAATTAATCAAAAAATTTAGGAATACTAATCTTTTTAGTAAGAGGTTAATATCTCATTTTGCATATTAAATTACACGGAGGAGCAAATTTTTTTTTTTTTTTTTAGTAAAAAACTGAAATATTATGAATTAAGGGGGACCGGGAACGAAGGTGTTAAGCATGTTTTTCCCGATAAGATGGCGTAGTGTGTCATAAAAAGTATGCCCAAAAATCAAGTAATTCAAAAATTTGCCAAGAGATGTCAGAGTGGTAGCAAATAATATTTAATGCATTTGGTTGATTTTCATTTTTTTTTTTTTTTTTTTTTTGGAATGGGTGCATAAGGTCCGAAGACCTATAATGACCAATAGTCACATGCAGCCAGGAAGAAAATTTATCTTTTAACAATAAATACTTTATAAATATTATTATATATTATGTATCTTTTATGAAAGCATAAAAATATATAAATATAGGCCAGATATAGACTAATACTATATCGTCTGTTAAACTAGCCTGCCATCTATTGCAAGAATGATGAACTAATTTTACAGTTGTTTTTTAAATAAATCATCTAAGCTTATTTTAAAAATTTCTTAATTAATATGTGATTAATAATAACAATAAATTCATTTTTAATTTTTAAAAAAATTTAAGATTATTGGGACTGATTGTTTTTTGTATTTGCTTGATAACAAAAAAATTAATTACGATAATTTTTTAATAAGTCATTAAAAAAATTATAGCTCGATGTCCCAATAATATCTTATGAATTTAATTCATTTAAAAAAAAACCGCATTGAAAAATTCCTTATAATAGTTTAGTTTTTTTTTAAGTACGTTTAGACGTTGCTCCTGAACCCCCTTAAGGATTGTTTTAATGTAAAATTTAAACATATAGGCATATGTTACTCTTATGATATTCAATATTTTACGTCGAATATTGATAATTACAATATTAATGTATCCTAAATTTTTTTTTTTTTATTGGACGTTTAATGGCGCCCCAGCATCTAAGGCCATATGCGCCTCCACACAATTTTATAAATAAGTAGTACATAGTATCATTGATAACAAATTATAAGAGATTACAAGGTCGGCAATTTGAACAATGTTTTAGGTAAGTATAGTTAAGTATAGTTAGGTATAGTTAAAAAAAAAAAAAAAAAAAAAAAAATGTTTGAAATATAATAAATAAACAATTGTCCTCTTCTTCCTTGTGGTAATCTTGTATCAGACCTTATCAAATAAATGAATTTCTTTTAGAAAATTAAACAAATTTTCAAATTCACCTTCATTCGAGAGGATAGTTTTCAACGACTTATTATCTAGGTTAAACTTTTTTCTTCTGGCGGCGTAATATGGGCATTCAACTAGTATATGGGACACGTTAATCCTTTTATCACAGGAGGTACACCAAGGAGTATCCTGCTTAGAGAGCAGATGAGAATGGGAAAAGTAGCAATGACCAATCCTTAAGCGGCTAATCATAACTTGCTGCTTTCTACTCAAGCACCATTTAGTTAAAGGTTCAGGAGTGGGCTTGATTAACTTAAGAAAGTTGTTTTCAATTTTGTCCCATTCGTCAATCCAAATTTTGTAAAGAAGTTTTTTACAATAAATTTTTACATCCTGATAGGTACATTCTGGAAAATCATAGGACTGTTTCCCAGCCCCCATCTTTGCCCACAGATCAACTGCCTCGTTACCAGGGATACCCTTATGGCTAGGGACCCACATGAAAAGTATCAGTCTTCCCTCTCGCATCAGATCCTGGTGAACTAAGTGAATCTTTTGGACGATTGGGTTCTGAGTAAATAAGTTACCCAACTCCTTAAGCGCACTCTGGGAATCTGACACAATCAGAATCTTTTTAAGGTTTCCTTTCTTAATGTAGAGCAGGGCGAGTTCGATCGCTTTTAATTCAGCTGTAAAGATACTTGAAATAGACGACAAACGGAAGCATTTGGGGTTATTTTGTACACTAAAAGCGCACCCTACGTTATCTAAGATTTTAGACCCGTCAGTGTACACTAACGAGAAATTTGAATACTTATTAATAATTTCATAGAACTTGCCAGTGTATACTTTGCTAGTCGTTAAATCTTTCTGATACTTTCCAAGATCCCATATAATCTTAGGTTTTAAAATACTCCAGGGCGGTAACGGATGATTGATAGAAACGATCTGTTGTTCCATATAGTGTTGGATATTCTCAATATTTCCTTTCATTCTAACACACAGGGGTTTGGTACTGCGACTCCTCTGTTCAAATTTATTGGTGTTGGGAGATGAAAATATGTCATTATAGGATGGATGGGTCGGAAAAGATTTCAATTTCACTATGTAATTCATTGATAGTAAATTTCTTCTTACTCTGAGCGGTGGCTCTCCTGATTCGGCTTGTAAGCTCACAATAGGACTTGTTCTTAGAGCACCTAATGCCGTCCTTATTCCCGAGTTGTGAACAGTATCCAATTGTTTTAAAACTCCTTCCCTAGCTGATGAATATACCGGCGCCCCGTAATCGATTTTACTTCGAATAAGTGCCTTATACATTCGTAGTAAAACGGTTGATTCAGCTCCCCAACCAGTACTTGACAATACTCTGAGAAGATTTATTGATTTGAGGCATCTTGTTTTGACATCTATGATGTGATCTTTCCATGTCATCCTCTTATCAAAAGTCAGTCCTAGGAATTTAGTTGTATCCTTGTAAATTATGGAATGGCCGTTAAGTGAGAGAGGTGGGTCAGAGTGAATACCCCGGAGCCTGTTAAAGTGAATACAGCAAGTCTTACTAGTAGAAAACGTGAAGCCCTTTTCAGTAGCCCATTTATATAGATCATTCACACACTTTTGAAGCATTCTCCCAAGGTAAGTAGGGCTGGTTGATCGGAGATAAATTGATAGGTCATCAACGAAGAGTGAGTACTGGATGTGGGAAGGTATGCATGTGGTGATGTCGTTAATTGCAATAGAGAAAAGGGTGCAACTGAGAACTGAGCCCTGTGGCACACCATTTTCCTGAGGGTAGGCCTTAGAGAGAGTGTTAGCAACTCGAACCTGGAAGGATCTGTTAGATAGAAAGTTGTTGATAAACATGGCCAAATGGCCCTTAATGCCCCACTCTTGAATTTTCATTAGAATATGATGTCGCCACGCAGTATCATAGGCCTTCTCCAGGTCGAAGAAGACAGCAATGGTATGTTGATTATTAATAAATCCACTTTGAATATAGCTTTCAAGCCTCGTAAGATGATCCAAGCATGACCGGTTGGCTCTAAATCCACACTGGAATTTCGAGATAAGATCTCTACTCTCCAAAATCCACATCAGTCTCTTGTTGATCATGCGCTCTATTAACTTGCATATGCAGCTAGTCATTGATATTGGACGATAGCCTTCAACCGAGTGAGGATCCTTCCCAGGTTTAAGTATTGGGATCAAAATAGCTTTTTTCCAAATATCAGGGAACAAGTCTTTTTTCCAGATATCATTAATAATATCGAGCAGGGCATTCTTACTATTTGAGCTCATATACTTAAGCATAAGGTTATGAACTTTGTCAGGTCCCGGGGATGTATTTTTCGAACTTTGGAGAGCGTAGTCAAACTCGACCCTCGTAAAAGGAACATTATAACTCTCATTATTAGGCGAATCAAAAATCAGGTCTGTACTCTCACTTAGGTTTTTGATATTCATAAAATGACTGGGATAATTTGAAGAAGATGAGATCTTCGAGAAAAATTCTCCGAAGCAGTTTGCTACATCATATGGATTAGACAACTGGGTATTATTATGAACAATTGGTTTGAGTGATAAACTTTGACGTCCCTGTATCTTTTTCACTTTTTCCCAAACGACTTTACTCGGAGTGTGACAAGTAATGGTTGAGACGTACTTCTCCCAGGACAATTTCTTTGCCTTTTTTATCAAGAATTTTGCGCGTGCTCTCGTTTTTTTAAAAGATATCAAGTTTTCAGTAGTGGGGTATCTCTGGAATAGCCTCAATGATCTCTTTCTCTCTTTAATGGTAGTTTCAATCTCACGAGACCACCACGGAACAGGGTTTTGTCTAACCCTAGTATTAGATCTTGGGATAGATACTTCGGCTGCACTTAAAATCTTTTTATAAAAGACATCAAGCTTTCTAAGGGTGTCATCATCTTCTCTGCATTCATAACTCGAGAGCTTTTCAAAGAGTGACCAGTTTGCCTTTTCAACCAACCATCTCGCATGAATTCTAGAAGGGATTTTGTTTTGATGATAATTTAAGATAATCGGGAAATGGTCAGAGCCACAGAGGTCATCATGAGTTCTCCAGGACACTTTACTAAGGAGGGAAGGCGACGCAATGGATAAATCGATTGCTGAGAAGGTGTTATAACCGTTACTAAAATGTGTAGGCGTTCCAGTATTTAAAAGAGACAAATTATTATCATCCAAAAAACTTTCTATAACTTTTCCTCTTGGAGAGGTGTGTTTACTACCCCAGAGCAAACTATGAGCGTTCAAGTCAGCGAGAATCAAGAACGGTGACGGTAACTGACCAATAATGTTTTCCATCTCAACTTTATTCAAAGATTGGGATGGAGGAACGTAGATATTACATATTGTTAATTGCGGTGATTTGATTCGCGTTGCTACTGCTTGATAATGCGTATTAAGATGAAGGGGGTGGCAATCAAATCATTTCGAGTTAAAATACTGACTCCGCCATGGGCCTTTACACCCTGGTCAAGGTCTTTTCTGAAAATATTGAATCCTTTCAGAGTTATATTCTGACAAGAACGAGCGTGAGTCTCTTGAAAACACAAGATCAATGGATTAAAGGTGTTGATGAGAAGTTTTATCTCCTCTAGCTTTGAAAAAAACCCATTCACATTCCATTGTAAGATATTATTAACATTAATACTATTACCAGCCATGAACAAAGATAAAAGAGAAAAGATCGTTGAAAGGAATAGACAGCGATTGGGGAAGCGCATCGTCAAACCTCCTTTTAAAATGAGGATTTATGTAGCCCTTTTTTTTCTTAGGTGCTTTTTTTCGAACTTTGTCTTCATCCTTTTGGACAAGTCCTGACTTATTCAAAATAGTCTTCAGGTTAATTTTTAAACTTGGAACAAGTGTTTCACCTGTGTTAGTTGAAGTCTGCAGAGGATACAGGGATTGACCTCCCTCATCGTCTGCCTCCGTATCGGTAGTTTCGTCTTGTTCCATATTAGTAGCCTCATTGTATACCAGATTAGTTTCCCTATTCCTTATCATATTAATAACCCCATCACTTTCATTATTAATAGCAGCTTCATCTCGTCTAATGGTAGTATCTGCAACCCGTTGATCTAACTGGACATATTGGTTCCTATTTTCAGGAATCAACTGATTAATTCTATCAGTTAGAAATGATATTTGCTTTGTCAGCAGCAGAACAGTCTTCTTGAGCTCTTCACAAGAGCTACAAGGTTTACCGTTCTCAGCTGTTGAGGCGTAAGACTTTTTCTTCTCCGAATCTCCCTCTGACGCAAGCAGTTGTTTTTTAGCTGCAAAGTAAGAGATATTTTGGACAACCGAGATGTCTATTATCTTTTTTCCCTTACGTAACTAGGACATTCGCGGGAGATGGCTGGGTGATCCCCTTTGCAATTGATACATCTGGGTGAATTCTGGCACGGTTGATTTTTATGGGATATCTCCCCGCAGATCCCACAAATCTCAACCTCGGATGTGCACCGAGTTGTTGTATGTCCAAGTCCCTGACATTTAAAACATCTCATGGGAGGAGGAATGTATTTCCTAACACTAAGGTTGAGATATCCTGCTCTGATATTTAAAGGTAGAGTTGAGGTTGAAAAAGTCAAAATTATTAGAGGAGTTGTTAGCACTTCGCCATTTACTTTACGAGTTATTTTATGCAAATCAATTACATATTGCTCCCTCAATTCATTAAGTATCTCTTCTTTTGGTAGTTCTATTAAATCTTCGCAGTAAATAATACCTTTAGAGGAATTCAGTTTTAAGTGTGGCTCAATTTTTATAGGGATTTCGTCGGTCAATTTATTCAATTTTAGCAGAGATGTAGTTTGTTTGTCAAAATATGTTTCTATTAAAATGGTCCCATTTCTTATTTTTTTAATTAATTTTACTTGGCCAGCATGATAAGAAATTACTTTATTCAAAAGAAATGGTGAGACTTTTAATAAATTTTTTGAATTATCTTGATGACTCATAACTAAAAATCTAGGCAAATTAAGAAATTTCCCTGCATCGTTCGATTTAGATGTATTCATGTTTTGATTTTGTCTATCGGGGCTCGCCTGCCGGGCGCGTTTATAAGCATCCCGTGTCGGGCGACTTTCTCCTGAAGGTGTGAGAGAGGGGGGCATCCCGCCCCCCTCTTCCCCTAACTGAGGCATTATTAAACTCCTGCTTCGAGCAGGTTAACAATTAAAAGAAAAACACTGTACACAATACGAGTGTAGATATATGTGTTGGCGAAAAGAGAGAAAAGAAAAATATAAATATTACTTATCCTAAATAGAATATAAATTTTTAAAATTTGATGTTAAGCCACATATTTGTTATATAGGTAAAATCCTTTGGGAGAGACAATTCGACTTTTTTAAAGCCATATATGTATTATAGGAATATGAAAACAATGGATATGGAAATAGCTCTCTTTAATTATTAAATGAGGTGAATATTTTATAGTATGTGTTTTTGTCTTTATGGATGAAAAAAAAAATAAAATAATGAATTCCCTAGAGTATGTTTAAAAATTCCCATGTTTAAATTTATAATAACAAATAAAGAAATGTTGTTTTTTTTTTTTTATTTTTGTTGGATCTTTTTTTTAATTATATATAGGCCTACAATAATAAATGAAATGTATTATGTAAAATAAAGATCCTGGATTAGTTGTACACAACTACCTCTAAATGTTTTTGTATTAATTATAGGTATATCGAAAAAAGTCCTCTGTAGTTTATTTAACTACACCTATTTTACCGAGACGAAAGCTTTAAACTAGATCCCAACAGATTTGAAGAAAATAAACTTGAAATTAATTCTCTTTAAGAGGTGATTTTTTTTTATTTAACTTGGCTTTTAACTTTCTTGAGATATTGCGAGCTAATAAAATTATAGCTAGGCCTATTATTAAAAAATTAATCAAACATTAAAAGTAATATTTTTCTGAAAATTCATCTCTGTAACAAGAAATCATTTTTAAACAAATTACTATTTAACAGTATAAGGGTATTTTAAAGAAAGAAAAAAATTCTGGCTGCATTTTTCTTCCAACTTTCATTCCTGATACTATTTAACCAAGAGAATCTGCAAAGCAGCTAAATTAACCCTGCGAACCACCCCCTCCGTCTCTCTGAGAGATTAGAGATGTTGACAAATGTCAATATTGATGAACCAAAAGGAGAAACGAACCCTAGGCAGGGCGATGAATTTATTTAAATCATTCGGATACCAAATGGTATAAATAAATAGGCCTGGACGCCTATATACACTAGGTTATTTGTTTTGATTATTATTATTATTATTATTTGAATCGGGAACCCCGTTTATTTACCCGAGGTGCTTTCGTGCACGAAGACACACACCTCAAACCCAACTGGCCTCTGGCTGTAGCCAGCCATCTATCGGCATCCCATGAAGTTACATTATTTCCTATCTCTAACTCCTCCTCCTGCTCTCGTCTCTAGCTAGTGAACTAATCCTTATTTCTGGTTTCACCCTGTTCCTTTTATCCAAACTCTTCTATGCTAGGGAGGATATCCTACTTGAGGATGGACTCCCTCAGCACAGGCATGTAGCCTACTCCTTTCGAAGAATGCATCACTGAGAGGGAACCTTCTTTACGTCCCTTCCACAGGACGGATGTCACAGCAACTTGTTTTGATTACAATTAAACACTTAAAATGTTTTAAGTGCTGACTTAACCGAATGTTTTGTTTGTATATTTTAATTTATAAAATGTTCCAAAGAGATGCTACGGTAGAAAACATAAAAGTTAATTTTTTTTCTTTCTTTTGGGTATTGGTTGAGAAATCTCGTTGACATTTTTTTCACTTCTTAAATTTTGTTCCTTATATTTTTTTAAAAAGCAGAGATTTTTATTTCAAAGCTTTATAATATATAAAGTCAACTGCTTTTGATAAGTCTAAATGGCCTCAGAAATAAAAAGTACGTATAATATTTGACATCATTGGAGAGAAAAAGTTTTAACTGGCGGCATATAAGGGTACATAAAGTTTATTTGTCCAGTAAATATTAGCCCTTTAACATAATCAGAGCAGATATAGAAGCAACCTAATATTAAAATTGCCCTCTGGTTACATCGCTCTCCCTTCCTGTCCAGTGTATAAAAAATTTATCCTGCTGACTGAAAGGGGCGTGAGTTATTTTTTTTTAGAAAAAATATAATAAATTGCAAAGCATGATTTATGATATTATTTTTATAAAACATTCTTCGATTTTTTTTTTCTTTTATAAAAAGAGTAAAATACCTTTAAAGAATATATATTTTTAGGGAATGTTTTTTTATTAAACTGTATCTAGAATGTACTAGTACTGTTATTTAATTAAAGGGGACAACTATTTATCCTCAGAAGAATGCATTGTGTCCCTTAGATATGGCCAAAAATACTTAAAAAAAAAAAAAAAATAGCTGCCCGCATGAGCTAGTAAACATACCTGGTATGTGAGGCTCAAGAGGAAACCCTCAGGGGCATCATTTAAACTTTTTTTTTTTTGGGGGGGGCAAACATTTTTTTTTTTTATAATTTACTTACAAATAGGTACTCAAATTTGGCCAAAAGATATTTAAATTTATGCATAGAGTTTTTAATTGTTGTAGAATCATATCAAAAATCATTCCATCACTGATCTGTAATTCCCTTATTTTCGAATTTTTTTTCCAAACTCAAAAAAGTTGGAGACCACTATAATATTTTAATTAAACAAGACATAAAGTATGACTTGTGCAAAAAAAAAATCGAAATATAATAAGTTAAAATCTAAATTACAATTGGAAGATTTTCGCCGGATCAGATGTATAAGGAAAGGACCGGAGAATAAAAACCAGCAATTGATGGACCCTCTCACATCATCATCATCATCGGGCCATTAAAGATGATGTGAGAGGGTCCATCAATTGCTGGTTTTTATTCTCCGGTCCTTTCCTTAAAATCTAAATTTTTATATAAAAAAGACGGATATGAAACTACATTAATTTTTTATTATTAAATATTATTAATTCCTTTTTTCTCCCAATTCCTGGAATTAATTATATTAATACATCAAAATATAATCAGCTTAGTCTTTAATAAATAATTTTTTTTTTTTTTGAAACAACAGAGTTAAAAAGAAAAAAACTTTTCATTATTAATCAGGTAAAACTCAGTTTTGGGTGGGTAATAATTAAAAAAAAAAAGTAATAATAAGTGGACTGTAATAAGGATAATATGTATAGGATATAATATAGCTAGTAAAATTATCCAGGGTCCTTTTCATAAAGATAATTCCTGCAACTTTGACAATCAAAATCACATTTCGCTTGAGATTAAACCCTCACTTTAACTTGCAGATAAATAGAGAATGATGCAGTAAATTAACCATGAAAACCAGAAAGGAATTTTTCTTTTATCTTCCAAAATACGAAAGTCTTTTTTTTTAACTAGATATTCGTTTAAAAGTCATATGCTCGCTGTTTTTTTAACGACATTAACAGTAAAATTCTTTAAATTAGTTGCAATTCGAGAGGCTCTCCTAGTTGATAAAGAAGGGAATTCATCAGCCAATTAGTAATCCCTTGAGGGAGAAAAAAAATAAAAATTCCTTTTCTTCTTTACGCGATTTTTTTTTCCTCTAATCTCTTAAATTGACCGTTTTCTTTCAAATACTTTTTCACACAGTCTTAAATCTCTTAACGTACGATTACTATAAATTTCTTCTTCCCATTTGGCAATATGAGAAACGTACGTAAAGACGAGTCGAGTCGTTAATTTTATTTATTTATTTATTTTTTTTTATTTATTTAACTTGAGTTTAAGACATTTTTATATTATCATATTAAAATAAAAACTAGGGTAAAATAAAAAAAGAACATTTTATACGTATATCCTTAAATATGGGGATCATATTTGGGATCATCTTTTACTCCCTATTTTTTTATTTTATGACTTATAAAGTCCAAAGCATTATTTTGGTGTCAAAAAATTTTTTAAGATGAATATTAAAAATAATTTTAAAGATAAAAAAAGGCTGTTTTTATATAAAAAAAAAACACAAAAGAAAAAGAATCTTCTCAACTAGCAAAATTAGCTGCAAAGGTTAACCCATATTGTATTTTCGTATATTATCTTGATAAACACATTTATTAGTTAAAACAACTCTCCTTAAATATGTATTTTCGAATAAAATAACATCATCCAATATAATGATTATCTTTTATTTAGGTAATTTCAAATTATTTTAATAATCAATATTCAATTTGCCTTTGTAATTCAAAATATATTTATTAAACTAATGAGTCCTATATAAAACATACACCCAGGTTTAACTCAATAAATAAAATAATTGAATGATTTAAATATTGGTATATTAATTATTTTTACGTGACTACTCTAACAACTCAACCCAATTCATCCAATAATTTTAGAAGAAAAATTTATGAATATTCAGAGAAATATAATGACTTAAGTTTTTTAATTATTTAACATTTGATATCTCCCAGGGGACGTTCCAAGGGCTCAGATGGTTTGGGTTGGGAGAAGTGGAAAGGGAACGGGAGGGTTGAGTTGAACTTTCCACAAATCATTTGACTTGAAATCAAATGAGTTGGGCCAAAATGATTTTGGAATAATATACTGATGAGTCAGAAAAGTTTTTTTTTTTTTTCGACGTTTTACAGCTTCTGGCTATGAGATACTGCCGAAATATCGGTTGAAAATTTGTATAATCGGAAATAGTGTTGTCAATTGGAATAATAAGTGAGATAAAAAATAAGGACAATTCCAAAAGATTTGATCCAGGTGGAAACTGATAAATAAGTAAGTCCTTTTTTTTTTTTTTTTTCTGGCCGGAAATTTAAATTTAAAACCTTCAAAAATATAAACAGGTACTAAAGGATATAATATATAAAGATAAACACATATTAATAAAATTAATAAAAAATATAAACATATAAATCAAAGAGTATAAAAAACGTCATATGAATTATATTTCTCAAAGAATATTGTTCTCAAAAATATTATATCCAAACTTAAACAAATCAAAAATAGTATTGTTGATTATATTGTTATGTTTGTGCGGTTAGGAAATTATTGAGAATTTCTAGGTCTTCAGGCTGTGGTGTTTTTATGAATTGGAGAAACGAGGTGGGATCTCTGAACTGTGGTTTGAGATTTATTCGAATTGTCGCTATCTCATTACTGGGATTCTGATTAAGTGGTATGGTGAGGGGTGTATTTGAAATTGACAGGAGGTGATGGCAAAATATTGAATCTTGATAGGTGGGATGGAGTCCGGTGTGGTTGATCCTATCCGATTTATTGGGTGATAATGTTCCTTTTGACCTATTCATTCCTACTATCACTAGGATTGTTGTGTTAAAAAGAGATTTAAAGGGTGTGAGATATCAAAATTTAGTAAGGGCTACTAAAATAATAAATTGGCTGATCTGTCCAATTTTAAAATTTACTAAATCGTAGTTCCAGCTAAATGCAACCACGAGTCTTTGACGGGCGGTAGCCAGAAAATTTTTCGGGAAGTGTTTTAAGTAATTAAGCTTATCTCCCAAATGAATAAATTAAAAATAATAAAAATTTTTTTCTAAAAGTATTAAAAATTTTAAAATCATGTTTCTCTCTATATATTTCTCTTTATTTATAATTTTTCGGAAGGGTAGGAGGGGGTTTAGTTTAGTCCCCCTCCCTCCAACTCCCTCCACTGGCCCTGGTCCATACTTACATAAGCCAACTATTTTTTTTCAACTCTAAGGCCCAATAGTATAAACAAGATTCAGTCTTGAACTTGGTCTGACTAATAATATTGATTATCAATGTTAAAATTATCCCTTAAGCCAAGCTTAACCCTGAACTTTCCCGTGCTTGAGGTCGCGGGTTCGCTTCCAGTCCCAAGCGAGAAAAATAATGGCCTTTGGCGCCGAAAAAGACCTTAAAACAAATAAAAAAATCTCTTTAACTTGCTTTATTCTATTGGTCCTAAACGTGTATTTCCATTCAACTCTCGAGTTTCTAGTGTTTTGCGATTCCAATACTTTCCCTTTAGATCTATATTTCTTTCATAGTACAGAAAATTAAGTAAAATTAAGCTCATTTATAGCTCAGTATAGCCAAGAAAACTAGAAAAAAAAAAAAAACAAATAAACCTTATTTTTTCCATTTTTTCTCAAATAACGCCATTTGTCTTGTCTAAAATTTGTTTTTCTTATAAATTAAGATGCTTTTCTTTTCTTCGGAATTTCTCATGGGAAATTTTAGTTTATATATAAACAACAAAATGGATTATATCATCAAAAAAGTTATAGGTAATATTAAAAAGAAAATTATACAAATTATAGAACAAATTAAATAAATGAATGCGAATCATTATTATGAAGAAGCGAGGGAGTAGAAGTAATTAATTAGTTGTCTTGTATATTAATATAGAAAGAAAGGATTAAGCAGCAAAAGGATATAAATAAAAACTCTCTAATTGGTTGAAAAGTTTCGACTTTAATGAAATAACGCCATCATCAGTCAACTAAGAGCGTGTGAGTGTAAATAAAATTATCACATGTGTGTACACATTCTCTAAACTGACAAATGAACATTAAAGCTGAAATGTTTAAACAAATTTGAATATTTTATTATTATTAAAGTGGAATTTTTATTTGATCACCTTTTTTCGCTCTTCTATCAGCATGTCGCGTTACAAGCCGTGACGTCGAAGGCTGTGACGCTGCAAGCCATGACGTCACAAGCCGTGACGACAAAAAATAGGAAAGTTGAAATTTAATATATATATGACGAATTATAAAAAAAATAATTGTGAAATTTAATTATTAAATTTTTAAATTGATAAAATATAATTTTTAAAATAATTTAAAATTATTCAAATCTTCAATTACTAAATAAATATTGTTCTCAGTTTTTAGCATGGGCTTCTATTGATTTCCCATTATCATTCCCATTTTACAATTATTAAGTTAAGATTAAAAACGCGATTTTAATACCCTTAATTGAATAGTTTTCTGAAAATTGTCAATTAAACGCCTACGATCCGCAAAAAAGTTTCACTTGCATTGTGGTTTCATAAAACTATACAATGATTTTTAGAGCCTTTCTTCATTTGAAATATGAGACATATTGACTTTTTATTTTTGAAAATTAATATAGGGGGAGGGGGTAAATTAGTTTTTAAAAAGTAAAGTAAAAACACCAACGTTAACAAAATTCAATTCTCTAACAATCAGTGGCGTGCAGTGGGTAAAATTTTTGGGAGAAGCACTGTATATATATATATTTTACTTTAGCCAAAGTTAATTTTAGAAATTTACAATCAAGTTTTAACAACCACAATTTTAAAATTAAAAAATTAAAATCGGCTCTTAATAGAGGAATTTGACACTATCAGTAGCATACGCTGTCCGTTAGTGCGACTGCTTCGGAAGTTGTCGGCTAACTTCGGCCCGAGGAAGCTAGCATCCCCCAGCGTTCTGAGTCTCGCAGTTCCCTCCCCGCCCCACGACACCCTCCGCCTTAAAGCGCCTGCGCGAGTCGACCTTTAGGGAAGCTATGGGCTGCTCAGCTTCCACTACGTCATAGACCCACTCTCACTGCCTTCTCACGCCATTCTCGCGCCATTGTTATGAGATGTTTTGTAAACACGTTGCAAGTTTACTTTTAAATAATAAATAGTTTAATTTTTTTTAATTGTTTGGGGAAGCAGTGCTTCCCTTGCTTCCCCTGACCGCACGCCACTGCTAACAATAAAAAATATGCAATGAAGCTGCAAAATTTTCCCACTACACAAGCTGTAAAGTTTTATAACTTCGTTGCGTTTTTTTTTAAATAATTGAATGCAGAAAGGATTTTTTTGTCTATTTCTATTTTATATTTTTAAAACTTTTATATAATATATTCATAAATGATCAACATTAAAAATACTCTCTGCTTTTAACATCCCCTCATTTATAATTCATAGGATATTATTTAATTTTAACAAAAAAAAATTATATATATTCATTAATGATATTTTAATTATTTCATATTTACTGAATATGATTTTAGTCCTAAAACCCATAGAGCTTAATAAAAAAAAACTTCAGGATATTTTTTTAATGATTATATAATGCGATACCCAGGGGCGCCGGAACGAATTTGAATCAGGGGGGGGGTCAAAAAATTTTTTTTTAGAAAATTAAAATAATTTAATATGTTTAAATAGTATAAAACAAAGACAAATCTACTATAAAACTTTAAAAATTTTAAATAAAATCACAATTTTAATAAAATTAAAATTTTAAAAAATTTGGTAGTGATTTTTCAAAAATTTTTGGAAAAAATTTGGAAAAAAATGAATTTCTTACTCTTTTAATTTAGAAGATTTTATTTTTCAAAAGTAAAAATATATCATTTTTAATAATAAATGAAATAAAAAAGAAATTTTGCCCCCCTCTGCCCCCCCTGTAGGATGCCAGGGGGGGCAATGTACCCTTGCCCCCCCCCCCAGTTCCGGCGCCTATGGCGATACCTAGTAGAATATAGCTGTTTAATTAGCCTAATTTAATTAAAATGGGTTGTGAGTTTCAAATATATTAATAGATATTAATGAATAGTCAATTACAATCTATATCAAGAATAATTATTTGTTAACACTTTTCAAGAAGCAACTTTAAAAAAATCTGGTGAGACTGGTCGTTGTTTAAAAGCTTATTTTCACGCCCTAGAGGGGGGGGCGTCCTAACTTAAAAGCAACTCAAAAATAGCCGGGGTGTGATTGTCCCTCGAATGCAGAATATCAACGAAAAGCATACCTTTTTAATTAGATCTTAAAATTCTCTTTAATATTATCTCAAGTTTTATGAACTATTTTTTTCTTTTTTATGATGGTTTTATCTCTGAATCTTATGACACCTAAAAACTCCTTTCCTGTCTTAAACAAATGATAATCGGAACAAGACAAGACTGAATCATTTATTTGTATCCTTTGTTTGGGGCAGGAAGAAGTATTTAGAAGACAGAAGAATGATGGGGTCATTAAAGCTGAAGTAAAGTTGGCTTCAAATGCACCCGTAAAAGTTCTTTGATAATAAATTAAGAAGCTTTCACAGTGTTAAATTTAATTCTGTTGGATTCAAAGAGAATTATATCGGTTACTATACTAAATTAGAATTAGATTTTCAAAAAATATTTTTTAATACAGAATTAGTTTTAAAAATAATAATGAGATAAAACTTTAAAAAGTTATAATTTTCCTAAAAAAAAAAAAAAAAAAAAAAATTGGAAATTATTGATTACTGGACACTACACATTTAGACAAGGTAAACTAAAGAGAGGCTATAAGAGATTCAATTGATTTTTTGCAAAGCCTTTCAGGCCATTGAGCCTCAAGAAATCCATTGAATTGCTATGCGATTCGATGTGGAGTTTTAAAGATAGGTGAGATAAGAAAAAAAGCATGACATCTTTTCAAATGATTTTTTAAAGAAAGTTAACATTATCTAATTTTTAATTTGTATTATAAAATCTTTTATGCCTTCAGGCTTGGTGTAGTTGGTAGAGTGCCTACCTTCTGTACCGAACCGTCGCGGGTTCGGACCCCAGGCAGTCCGATGATTTTATTTCCCGAGTAAAATTGATTAAAAATGTTTCCAGGGACCGCAGCAGGTCTGGATAGTGAACCTTGAGGGACACACAGGGATATACACGTCCACACCAGGGACACTCAGGGATACACACGCCCACACCTGGGACAAACATTTTTCTTCTGGTTACTTTCGATCTACTGTGTGTCCCTGGTGCGGGCGTGGGTATCCCTGTGTCCCTGGTATGGACGTGTATATTCCTGTGTGCCCCTCAAGGTTCACTATGCAGACCTGCTGCGGGCGTGTGTATCCCTCGATCATTTTTAATAATTTTTACTCGGGCTAAATAAAAATGCCTGAACCCCCAATAGATATTATAAATAATAACTGTTATCGTCAAAGTCTTAAATGGCCTAAGTTGCCGAAAAGACTATGTGAATGTACTGTATGTGTGAGTGTGAGTGTGAATGAGAAAAAAGTGTGTGTTTAAAAAAAAAAAAAAAATTATTTAGTCATCCATTTAAGAAATACATATTGTATTTTCACCCTATATACAAATTTCTCAGCATCGAGCTTCTGCTCCCATTTCGATGTCTCTAATTTGTTCGGATTTCATTCTCTTAATAAAAATCAACAAAGAATTCTTTGACTGCGTTCTTTAAAAATCTCCTTAGCCAGTTTATATCCAGCCCAACCCAAATTATATAGTCAGGGGTGGGTAGAAATTAGCCTTAAGACTTATTTCCCGAGTCGAATTTTCCTTTAGTAGGTCTTATTTCGGACTTGGAGTTCAAAGTAGATCTATTACTTTCTCTTACCTATGTATATATGTAATATATATATAGAGAGAAAGTATTGGATCTTATAAAAAATGAGTGAGATTTGATGGATTCGTTTTGAGGTCGAATCAAAAAGTGGTCGGACATGGTCTGTCTGTGTGTGTGTGTGTCTGTGTGTGGAGTGGTGTGTGTGTGTGTGTGTGTGTGTGTTCAATTTTAAGCATGAAGGAATTGAGTTACGAGGTTGAAATTTTATATTAAGAAACACCCCCGGGACCGGAAAAATAAGCTTTTATTCAAAATCGGCAAAGAGTACTAGTACTTTACTGATGTACTTTTCAGTTTTTTCGATTTTCTCAAAATTCGCTCTAACGATTTTGATTAAAATTCAAAAATCAATTATTTTTTAGATGTCTTTCAAATGTATATTCTCGTTTTGCCCTCAAAATTGTTTGAAGCACACTTTACTCTTGTGTTCATAGAGAAGATAGGAGAAATGGTTGATGGTACAAAATATAAATATTTTCCCATACTTATAAATTTTACATCTGAATTCAAATATTCCCTACTGGGGACTAAATACATGTCGACACAAAAAATCTGGTGTGAACAAGTTCAACTTTCGATTACCGAAGGTAAGAGAGTTGTGTGTTGCCATCACACCAATTTTTGTATCTTAAATTCGGTTCAACTTTGAAGCACAAAATGGAACATGTTTCCATTTTTTCCAGTTCGGTGACCAAAGTCGGACCTAATGTAAATAAAAGTTAAGGCCTAATAGTAAATGGTATGATCTCAGAATATATATAAATCGGACCTATTCAAAGCCAGAGAGATAAAAGTAGGAGCTAAGTTTCCACCCATTCCAGGACAGTCAAGGCACTTTTGGAGACCTGCCTCCCCACACAGGAACTCCAAATGAAAGCCAAGGGTGCATGGGCGTACCCAGCGAGGGGCAGGGGGGGGCAGCTGCCCCCCCCTAGAAGCAACAAAAAAAAAATTAAATGTTTATAAAGTGATGAAACGAAACAAAATTGGTGGATGGCGACGGGAAATGATTCTTTTTGTTAGGACTCGAGGGTTTTTATGCCTTTAATTCGAATACTTTACCTCTCTATATAAAAAATAGCTATGTCACAATCTGGACGACCATGATCTGCCCCCCCCTGGACGACCATGACCTGACCATGCCCCCCCCTAGAATTGATCCTGGGTACGCCCATGCAAGGGTGAACTATGGGCTTACATTATTTAATAAACAAATAATAATTTAATTATTTATTTAAAAAAAAAATCGAGTTATAAAGGGAATTAAGTTGTTAAGTTTCGAAATTTAAATTGAAGATAATCCAGATATTCATCTCAACTAGGGAAATTATTCTCTAAAATAACCACAAGCATTATTTTTTAATGTTTCTTTAACGAGTGTTTCGTAATACTAGTTAGATTAAGTAAGCAACAACCATTTATGCTCGTTAAGCGAGATTCCACGAAAATCAATTTTTAAAACAATTCTCTAAGAGCTAGAGAATTGAAATTTTAGACAAGAACACCAGTTTCAATGAGATTTTAAAAAATAACTTCATAAAACTTAGCTAATTAAAATAAAAGATGGAAAATTTTATTTAATTTCACGGGAATAAAATAAAAGCGTTCATTTTTTAATATGATCATATTCTCAGTCTCTTAGTGAGTCTAGTAAAGATATTCTTTCACTTAAGATGCAATATTTGATGTAAAATATAAAATAAAAAAGTAAAAATTTATTAAAAAAAAAAAAAAATTGCAGCCCTTTTGAAATCTAATTAAAGACTTGTTACTTGCTTTAAAAAAAAATTTAAATTTTGATTGAAATATAAGATGAAGACCAAATTAACTTTAACTCGAATTTTGAGATTATTAATATTTACAGGCGCTGTGAAAGTCATTTTAAGAATATAAAATTTAATTAAAATCGTAAGTGTTTTTTTATAGTTATTTTTCCATCATCATACTTTTTTTACCAACGTCCGATTTAAACTTTAATCAAAAGCTTAAGTGTTTATTTTTTGAAAAGTTATAAAAAAAGGTGAAAAAATATTTTAAAAGTTGTGCTACAATTTTCAAATGTTTCTGAGTGTTCAGACGAATTTGATTAAATTAAACCTATTCGTTGATGGGATGAGTGTGCCCCGCTAAAACTCGGCTTGAGAGTTAAAACAAATTGACGATGATTGTATATCTCTTTATGTACAGTGTGAGCATCTCTATTAATTAATTAACTACAGTATTAAGTGGACCCCTATGAGTTTACCCATGTAATTGTATCATTGTTCAATTTTACTTTCTATTACCTATTTTTTGTCTTTTACCAAGGGTCGCGGATTCGTATCCCGTCCCATCTGACAAAACTTTATTTAAATTCAATTGGTTACCAATCAACCTAACTAAATAGGGACGGAGTCTAAATGGCCGCCAAAAAAGATCTTAAAAATTAGGTGTTGGCTGTGTCTTCTACACAGCCGGTGGCTTTTTAACGTGACAACGTCTTTTGTTTGATTTCAAAAAAATTTTTTTTCTCTTACCTATATTGAAATATAAAGAGAAAAGTATTGTTTTTATTTTTTTTTTTTTACTAGTAGTTTGTTTTCATAAATAAACATGTTCAAACATTTTCATTGAAACAATATATGACAGGTGTGGCCAAACTTTTATCAATTAAGGGCGACATATGCTTAAAAAATGAGGTTTTTCGAGAAAAAAACCAATTTTGGAGTTAATTACTCGGGATTCTTTTATTTATTCTATTAGAGGTTATCTTTCTGCACTAAATGACATCTCATTTAGTCAGATCTGATTAGCCGTTCGGAATCTACAGGGGTTTAAAATTTCGAAAAACGAAATCCCGCTGAGTGCTCTCATGCGGTAAAATGACATCATATCAAAAAAAAGAAAAAACACCCCGGGGTATTGAACCACTCTTTCTAAAACTATGTTTAGATTTTATGTTGCTTTTATGGTCAAGTCGCTAGGCGTTGCACAAGTAGGGCTATTTTTCGATATTTTTTTGCCTAAAAAATGAGGTTTTTCGAGGACAAAACTAATTTTGGAGTTAATTACTCGGGATCTTTTTATTTATTCTATTAGAGGTTTTCTTTCTGCACCAAATGACATCCCATTTAGTCTGATCTGATTAGCCGTTCGGAATCTACAGGGGTTTAAACTTTCAAATTAGAATTTACCGCAGCGCGGTAAAATTAAATGATAGGAAAAAAATAAATGGTGAAATCTTTAGCTGAAAACTCATTCTTTCTAACTGTATATTCCCCATAATTATACCTCTTAAGACAGAGGAGTTATTCAAGCTGATAAACTTTTTCGTGCATGCCCCTCTAACATGATTTGTAAGACGTTGTCACGTCAAAACTTTGTAAATTTTACATTTTTAATTCTATCTAATGTAGGACTTACTGCCTGAAACTAAATAAAGTTTTGTGCTGTGGGATCAGTCACTCCAGATTATTTATTTTATTTCCAATAAAAAATTTAAATTTAACTTTTTCAATAAACATACGGAATATTATTTCATTATTATACATATATTGTTGCACCCGCAACGTTCATAAAAATTTTTAATTGCCTATTTTACAAATCATTAAATTCTCTCGTTCTTACTTTCTATTCTCTTGCTTTCTTTTTTTTCCTTTATTTTCTTTCTTTAATCTTTTTGGTAATGTTAATTTATCTTAGGGAGTCGGAAATCCGTCTTTCTAACCGCGGCATTTCAATCTTTTTTTTTTCAAATCTTTATTTATAGAATTTTTCTTTCCCTTTTTTTCTTATAAACATTCATTTTCTTCTTATTATTAATAATAATAAGACAGAGAATGCCCTAATTCTTTTTTTTAAAGCCCTAATTCTTTTTATATAAAATATTCTCTTTCTCTTGAAAATGTTTATAAAAATGTATTCTTCTCTTAACTAACTCCCTGTCGAGTTGACTGTTTTACTCAAAGTGCTTGTGTTTTGTCTGTTTGTTCCATGTAACCACATCAGCAATACCAGATGGTCATGTTTACTCTCTTCTAAGTTCATTTAAACATTCTTTATAATGTAATGGTTTGTTTTCTTCACTATTCTCTTTCTTTTTTTCTTTCTCTTTTGTCAATGATTTCTTCAAACTTTATTTTTTGGAGATCTCAAAATCCCTATCTTTAAATTTGTTTTATTTATTTTAGTGTCCGCTTTTGACATCATACATATATTCACCCGAATATTCTCTTATAAATTGTTTGAATTGTGTTAAATCTATTATAAATTATGTATTTATGCGCTTAAAAAAGCTGGCTATCAAACATTGACGGGGCCACCAATCAGTCGTTATTTGTCCCTTTGTCCATTTATAAGGCCGCCGGCAACATTATCTCTATTTTAATTAACTATATGAATAGTTTATTTTAAAAGTAGGACAAGTGCTCTCTTTGTTAAAAACGTTTTGAGTTTGATTTTTTTTTTTTTTTATAGTTAAAGCAAATTAATTATCCTTTTGTTTTTGTTAAAGTCTTGTAAAATATAAATTTTTCTATACTAAATGGACTTGCATCATTTTGAAAATTAAGAAATTGTTGGAATCCTTTATTTAAAATAACTTTATTTTTTTTTTTTTGGGGGGGGGGTTATTTAGCTCATGGATTCAGTCTCCAGTTTTAGAGAACATTTTCAAAAACAATACAATATTTCAATAAAACATGCATGGGCGTAGCCAGGGGGAGGCAGGGGGGCATCGCCCCCCCCCCTAGCTTGTCCTAAAAATTAAAAAAACCTAACAAATATATATATTGTTCCCATTGGGAATTTTTTTTTAACGCCCCAATCCACTACATTAATTTAATTTTTTTTTTTATTTAAATAAATAATTAATAATCTATGTATATATTAATTGCAAACCCCCCTCTCGCCCTAACGAGGGGTTGGCCGGGGGGCCTAACAAGATGTCTGGCTACGCCCATGAAAACATGCAAATGAAAAGAATTACTAAATGAAAATTGAATCATTTCTACTTTCATTTTCAAAAGAAAAAAAAAAACTAGAAAATGAACAAATTTCAGTATTATGAATTATTTTAACCATAAATTGTTACCATGTAAGTCCGCATTTGGTTGGATTCTATTGATAACATAAAATGAATTTTTCCCACTTACACAAAAATAAACTGCTCATATATGTCTGTAATCAACCATCCAGAACAGAGAATAATCTAATATGAGAATGGAACTCTGAAAGGATTATTTTCAAAAACCTTATTTAATTATAGCGAAAGCCAGTGTATATTTGAAGAATTAATTGCATAAAAAAAAAAATTGAAAAATCGGACTAGCTACACACAGGGTTATATTGAATCATCTAAACAAAATGAATTTGATTCCTCAATTTTTTACAATGAATAAATCGATATGGACTTCGGAGATCAGAGATTATATTATGTATATTTAACAAATTTGTGAGTATGTGTTGGTGGGACAAACATCCCATGGTCTCCGGCAATGGAACCCAGGATCTCCAGCCCTTAGGGGAATCTGTGTGGTAACTTTTGCACCAGGTCACGGGACTCTCGCCCAACAACAACATGGGGCGCTTGGGCCCCCAACAAATAAACTTACTAAAATAACTCAAAAAGTTATAGGAATTTCGGGATGGAAATAATTTTCCTATAATCCCTAGAAGGTCCTCTTTAAGCATAAAAAAATTTCGTTTCAAAATTCCGACGGGAAGTTGCCTAAACAGAGCGTGACAGACAGAGACAGACAGACGGACATTAGCGAATTATATATATATATATATATATATATATATAATATATATATATATATATATTGGGGCGTTTTCTTAGCCTCTATGATCCAAATTTCATTGAAATCTGAGATGGTGAAGTTCAAAAGTCTGTTAATTCAACGTGTTACTCTTGAACCAGAAGTCTTGCTATCGGGCGAAACGTCAACATTTGTATTTAAATAAAGGGGAAGAAAAAGAATATGTTTTCTTAATTTACTTTCGGCTTACTTTCTGCCTTATTTCTCCTCATTATTAATATCAATTAAATTAAATAATCGTTTTCAATTCTAAAGAAATAAATAAATAATTTTCAATTCAAAATACTTTTAGAGCTAAATTATTAAATTATTCATTCAGTTGCCAATAAAAGCCCATTAAGTATGCTTTTAATATTTATTTTATTTATTTCCTTTTCAATCAAGAGATTAATCTCTTCTTTTCAATTCCGTTTCGCCTTTCTTTAAAAAAAGCCATTTGTTCAAAAAATGTTTATTTTATTTATTTTATCCTTTTGGCAACAGAATGGATTATTTAATAAAGGGAATAACACTTGAAACTATGACCTTAGCGTATTGGTAGAGTTCTTGCCTCTTGTGCTCAAGGGCGGATCCAGAGGTGTTTCTCGGGGGGGGGGGGGGGGGTAATCTGGTGTGACTCGTCGCACAGCACCTTTGTTTTTTGCGGAACCAAAAATTTTTTCAAATTTTTCCCAGCCGGAAAAATATTTTACCTTTTTTTTAGAGACCAAAAATTTTTTCAGCCCGCGGAACCAAAATTTTTTTCATGTGCCGTTCGCGGAACCAAAAATTTTCCATTATTTTACCTTTTTTTTTAGAGATCCTAAATTTTTTTCGCCCGCGGAACCAAAATTTTTTTTATGTGCCGTTCGCGGAACCAAATTTTGAAGCACACTTTACTCTTGTACTCCATAGGAAAGATTTCAGATCCTTTCAGTGAATAACAAAAAGTATCTAATTTATTCAAAGAAAAGCAACGAGACGAGAGAATTTATTATAAAGAGCTCTCAGATAAAAACAATAAATTGAAAAGAAGAAATTAAATTCCCTTAGGTCTTTCCGATATTTATAATTAAGAACATCTTCAACTGTTTTCCTTTTGAAATTAAATAAGTTTTAAAATTAACGATTCTACCTTTGGCTAAATTCTCTTCGATTAATATCCTCGTTTTTCGAATATAAGAGGAAAAGAAAGAAATCTTAAGATCATTTTTATCTTTTCAAATCATTTCAATTCCCTTTCCTCTCTGCCGCCCTCGCCAAGGCTCAAATCTCTTCAAAGGTTTTTTTCGCAAAGAAAAAAAAAAATATATAAAACATTTCCTTGGAGAAAGTTGTTCGTCTTTCGTTATAATATGATCAAAACCAATTTTATATAGTAGGTCCTATACATAGTCTACTATATAATATTAAGAGTAGTGATTTTGTTTGAAAAAAAAAAATTGTAATTGTAATTCATATATAACATACATAAAGTTTAGTACCAATACTTATTGTACAGAATATTATACTGGGAAAGGGGATAAAATTTTTTGGGGGGGAAAAAAATTTTTGAAAAATTTTTTTAAAAAAATTGTGTAGAAAATAAGAAAATCAACTTGACTATTTAATCGGGGTCAATCGTGAAGGAAATAAAAATAAATTACAGGAAATTCTCTTTTTCTAAGGGGTGGAAGAATTGTAAATGTTTTGGAAATCTTTTGAAAAGTGAATGGGATTTTCGAATTGCAGAGCATTTTCTTAAAAAAAAAAAAAAAACGATCTAAAAATGTAATTGAAAAGACCAAAAGCGCAATAAATAAAAAAAAAGAAGAAAAACAATGTGACTGGTATCATTAGAAGTTCAATTGAGTTTTAATTTTTGTGGATTAAATATTTTCATAGAATGAATAATATATGCAAGCAAGGGCAGATCCAGAGGAGTTTTTCGGTGGGGGGGAGGGTAATCTGGTGTGACTGGTCGCACAGCACATAATTTTCTCTCATTTTCGGTAAATTAAAGTTGCATTCTGTACTTATTTACCAAAATATATATACAAATTAATTTTTAAAATTTTATATTAAATATAACATTTAATTTCTAAAAAAAAAAAATATTTTTCTCAAAACTCAGAGAGAGGGGGAGAGGGGTTGGTAACTATCTTCCTCCCTCTTGTATATACCCGTGTATGCAAGCGCCAATATTAAAACAAAACTTTATTTATAGGTATACTATATTTAAAGGATGAAACGTTATGATCCCTCTAGAGCAATAATGGCGAACTTTTTTTAAGAAGAGGCTCAAATTTTGTTCTTATAATATCCTATTACTCAGTAGAGTGGCTTCACTTAGAAAGAGAGAGAGAAGAGGGTGCTGAAAAGGCTACCAATTATTCGGAAAAACCAAAAATTTCTTAACAGAAAAACATGACAGATGATTCCTTTGAGTTTTAAAAATTGTAAATAAAAAAAAAAAATAATCAAAATAAAAACAAAAATGTAAAAAAATGAAGTAAAGTGGCTCGAGTTTTTTGGATTTGCCCCATTCCAAAATCAAAACCAAACATGTTTTTGTTTTGTCATATATAAGCTATGGTATATATTTATTAACGACAAAATTGATATAAAATCGTTCTTTCATTTTAGAAATCAAATCCTGTTTAATAAGTTTAGAACTTGAAGCGTAAAATAAACCGATTAGTAAATTGCTTTTTTGTTTTAATTTAAATAATCTTTATACAAAAGCAATTTTATTAATGGATTAAAAAAAAATTAAACGATTTTAGGCAAAAATTGATCTGCATATATTAGTTTATATTCTACCACACCCATCCCCTTTAAATCAGAAATAATTTTACAAATAAAATATTTATGTTTAAAAATTTAACTGGTAGATATTAGGTGTTAATTAAATTTAAATAAAGAATAATTTGCATTTTTTTTTTTACAAATCTCAATTTTCTTTTATTATTTTTAGAAAACGCTTAAAAGATTTTGACCCCCCAAGTAAAAATGATCGAGGGATCCACACGCCCGCAGCAGGTCTGCATAATGAACCTTGAGGAACACACAGGCATCCACACGCGCGCACCAGGGACACACACAATAGATCGAAAGTGACCAGAAGAAAAATATTTGTCCCTGGTGCGGGCGTTTGGATGCCTGTGTGTCCCTCAAGGTTCACTATGCAGACCTGCTGCGGGCGTGTGGATCCCTCGATCATTTTTAATCATTTTTTCTCGGGCCAATAGCTATATCTTAAATTTTAATGGCAGAAGGCAAAATGATATTAGCATGTACCTTTATACATAAAGAGAGAGAGAGAGAGAGAGAAAGAGATAATAAACTCAATCTGAACTTTCAGTTAGGTAGATATTGGAAACTCACTAAGTTATATTTGCTTTTAACTCTACTAACAGTAAGCCTATTTCCAACCTAATCGAAAATTTTATTTTAAATATTGCAATTTGCTTTTCATAGTGTTTAAATTAAACTAGTAAAAGCTAAACTTTTTCAAGAAAAAATTTCATTAAATCATTTTATTTAATTAACTTTGCATGTAGCCCTGGCTTAATGACGAATTAACCACTTGAGTGTGAATGTGTGTGTGAGTGTGAATGAGAAAAAAGTGTGAATGTTTAAAAAAAAAAAAAAATGTAGCCCTGGCACGGTCAAAAAAATCTTTTTTTATTTAAAGTTAACTTACAGGAATTAAATCGTGTACCAAGGAGCCATTCTAGTATTATGTAAGCAAATTTTTTACTGTTTAACTTCCCTCCCCTGCGCTTTGTCAGTAATACAACCGTTACCCTGCAACCTTGCTTACATAAGCATTTCATTTTTTTTCCTTCGACTTTTTTTTAATTATCAAGACTACTTCGATTGTGGGATATTTCTATTCGGGTTGTTGCGCGATTGCCCTGTTCGCCACCCCCTAAGGCCACCGCTAAAAATAAAAATTAGAATAAATGAACTTATTCTATAAAAAAGAAAGCAAAATATTTTTTAAATGAATTTTTCATAAGGCTTTTAGAAAGAAAAAATATTACACATAAAAAAAGAGTTCTCAAACTTTTTTTCACATTTGAATTTGAATCTATTTTTATAAGATCCATTATTTCTTCTCTTTTACATCTCACCTAAGGAGAAAGGATTTATTATTTTTAAATAAATTATAAAGAAGCTCCTGTCTTGCTCAAGTATTATTTTAACAAGAACGACGAGCAATTAATCAAAAAAAAAATATTTTAAGAAGTGGTCATTTGGGTAACCAATCATTAACTCTTTTATTCTCCCCATGGTAATAAATAGCGAGTGTATTTTATCATGAAATATATAGAAAAAATCTGGTGTGACTGGTCGCACAGCACACAACTTTCTCCTACCTTCAGTAATTAGTTTCTGACAGTACGGTACATTCGAATTTCAAGATGAATAAAGGGTCGGACTAAGCCGAGCGCACAACTTTGCCCACCCATTATTCAAAGAAATAAAGCCCATCCCCCCGCCCCCTTAAATGACGTTCCGGATTGAATAAATATTAATATATTAATATATTTATTTTAAATAATTTTAGGAATAATGATAAATTTAAATTTATTGTTAATGTGAATATTCGCACCTAGCTTATTAAATGTCACACGCTAATTAAGAAGTTAACCATTGTCGAAGAGGGAGTAAATTAAATGAAAAAGATTATTACCTAAATTTACGATCTGTTAATTTTAAAATTCATGAATTTCTAAGCCATTTACTGGTAACTTTATATTCAAATATTATTATATTATGTTGATTTGCCTATTCATTTTGAGATGATTTATAAATAAATAGGCTGTTCGAATAAGAAGTCATAAAATATTAGAGGTACAGTAAAGCGTTATTATATAAAAGACAAATTGTCTCATTACATTTTTTTACGATCCATTAAAGAAAGAAAGCAAACAATACAGACAAATTTTTTTTGCACTAGAATGTGCAGGATTTAATTTAATCTTGAAAAATTTAATCAAAATACCCCTTCTTTTTTTATTACAAATTGTTTGTGCCCATTTTGATAAAAGTATTTAAAATCAGGGAATTATAAATAAAGAAGGATGAAATTAAATAGTTTAATTTCTTTTTAGTCTAACTTTTTAATTGGATTGATGGATGAGATGATTGATTGATTGATGGTCGAGAAAAGATTACGGGTTTCGAACATCTGTCGTGTTCCTAGAGAAGAGCGAAATCTCAGTAAAAAAATATTTCGTTTTAATCTGACTGTCTTCATCAATCTTATTAAATAACATCTATAGGATTTTATATAAACCGATTAATTAAAAGTATGCTTCATCAAAATGAGAGAATGCAGTCATATATTTTTTCTATTTATTAATTTTATTTGCTCAGCTGACGTTTCGCTTCTATATTTGAACCATTTTCAGAGTTGGCAAAAAGTGTATGCCTGATCATTAAATTGTATATATTTTTTTTATTATAATATAATAAAGTTCTAAAAATGTATAAAATCCACTATGACACCCTATAAAGGTTTTTTGACAGCTCCGAAGATTATTCAAACATAGAAACGATATGTCAGGCGTGCAAATAAAATAAATAAATAAAGAAAAAAAGGGGGGGGGGGGACAACATAAGATTATTTGAAAATTTAGAGAAAATAAATTTCGACATTTGGTTTTATATTTCAATTTAATTATTTATTAAAATTATATGGATTTGTTTTAAATTTGGTTAGAAATGGATAAGATATTTTAAGTCAAATGTAGCGCGAAGTCGAGTGCAAAGTACGACCCTTGTCGCGTGTGGCCGCGACTTTTGAGGCTTATTACCGCTCAAGGTAGCGGTCGCGCGTTTACGCTTCCAGTGGACTACCACCCTAATGTTACATCACTGCTATACATTATTTTAAGTTTTTATCTATAGAGAAATAGCCAGGAAACGCGTAGAACGGATTATTTCAAGTTGAAAAAACAGATAGTTTTAGAGGATAATGTGGCGGTAAACAGAAATCATTACCTTGGCGACTTTATGTATATTTACATATTACAAAAATTCTGTTTGTAAATGTTTATATTAGAAATTGTTTTTTCTCTTTTTGAGCTTATTAAAAGTTATTATAATTTCTCTACACGTTGTTTTTAATTGCGTCTGTAGCTATCTATAACTGGTGACCCCGACAATGGACAAGCAGTTGGAAGAATTATTAAATGAGATTAATGTGCTGAAGACTCAACTAAACGAAAGGCAAACACCATCGATTTCTCATGTAAGCGTTAAATTACCTCCATTCTGGGGCTCTGACGCTTCGCTTTGGTTCCGACAAGTAGAGGCTCAATTTGAAATTTCAAGAATCACCAGTGATCGAACCAAATATAATTACATTATAGCATCCTTGGATAATAATGCACTTAGTCTCATTGCTGACATTCTCAAGGTAGAGGTACAGCCAGATTACAAGACGCTAAAAGAAACTATTATTCATCGTTGTTCAGATACAGACGAGCAGCGAATCAAGAAACTCTTAGCGGGCATCGAGCTTGGTGATAAGCGACCTTCACAACTATTAAGAGAATTTAGATTGTTAGCTGGGCCAAACACGTCGGAGGAGATAATCAAGCAACTTTGGATACAGCGGTTGCCTGTTTCAGCGCAAGCTATTTTACAAGTCAGTAAAGAACAATTAACTACTTTGAGCGAAATGGCAGACAAGATTTCTGATGTAACGCAACCGAGTGTAATGCAATGTTCGTCAGAGAGCGGTTCAGAATTAGATAGATTGAAACTTGAAATATCAGCTATACGCGATGAAATTAAGAGTTTCGGTAGATCTCGGAGGCCTTATAAAAGCCCTTTGAGGGGTTCTCGTTATAGATCCCCATCTCAACGATCATTATCTGGGGATCGCGGTAGCAATAAATTTTGTTGGTATCATTCAACATTTGGCAAGTCCGCGCACCGTTGCAAATCTCCATGCTCTTATAAGGAAAAGGAAAACTAGTAGGATGGCAGACAGTGGCGACATGCTCTTGTCATCCAAATACCCGTCGCCTTTTTCTTCGGGACAAAATAAGCAAGCAGTTGTTTCTCATCGACACCGGCGCGGACGTCTCTCTCGTTCCACCCAAGTATAACGAGAGGTTCAATTCAACTAATATCTACTTTTATGCTGCGAATAATACTAAAATATCAGTTTATGGCAAGAAGACTCTTTGCATCGATTTGGGGCTTAAGAGGTCCCTTACATACGATTTTTACATTGCCAACGTGCAGAATCCGATTATAGGAACGGATTTTCTAACACATTTTAATCTGTTAGTCGATCTTCCTGGCAAGCGCATCGTTGACGGTAATTTTTTGCATTGCAGTCTCGGTCAGACACATAAAACCACCATAAATAATATATCTATTAAGCTGACAGATCCTGAGAGCGACATTGGAAAACTTTTACGTGAATTTCATTCTGTACTTGAACACACATCTACACCCGTCACACCCGTCACTCAAACCTTCTGTAAACACACAACAGAACATTTTATTGAGACAACGGGACCTCCATTGTTTGCTAAGCCGCGTAGGCTAGCATCTGATAGACTAATTTGCGCCAAAAAAACATTTGAAACTATGATTGAACTTGGACTATGTAGGCCTTCCAAAAGCCCTTGGGCCAGCCCTCTCCACATGGTTAAAAAGAAAAATGGCGATTGGAGACCTTGTGGGGATTACCGTCTTTTGAATTCAATTACAATTCCTGACAGGTACCCACTTCCAAATATATTAGATTGTACGTCCATTTTAAATGAAAAGACCATTTTTACGTGCCTCGATTTAGTTCGTGCTTATCAGCAGATTCCGGTTAATACTGAACACATTGCTAAAACAGCCATTTGCACACCTTTTGGGCTATATGAGTTCCCTTTCATGCCCTATGGGTTGCGAAATGCAGCTCAAACATTCCAGCGCTTCATTAACGAGGTGTTGTCTGGTTTGGACTGTTGTTTCGCTTACATCGATGATGTATTGGTCGCTTCTAAGAGTAGAGAGCAACATCTTAAAGATTTACGCTCTGTTTTTCAACGCTTTCAAAAATATGGCCTGATTATTAATCCCTCTAAATGCGTTTTTGCTCAGTCTAAAGTAACCTTCCTGGGACATGAGATAACTTCACAGGGAATACAACCTAATCAAGACAAGGTAACTGCCATAATTAACTTTCCCAAACCAACCACGGTTAAACAATTAAAGAGGTATTTAGGCATGTTAAATTTTTATAGGAAGTTTCTTCCCCATGCAGCCGCTACACAAGCTTCATTAAATATTCCCGGTCAGCTTAGAGGCAACTGCCTCATCAAATGGTCCTCTGAGATGGAAAAGGCGTTTATGCAAACCAAGGAAGATCTCAAAAAAGCTGCCCTACTTTGTCATCCGAAACCCAACAGTCAAATCGTAATTCACAGTGATGCTTCAGACCACGCGATAGGCGGCTCGGTTAATCAGCTATATCAGTCCAATTTGCAGCCTTTGGGGTTTTTCTCGCGGAAATTAACGCCAACAGAAAAACGGTATTCTACGTATGATCGTGAACTTTTAGCTTTATACTCTACGATAAAATATTTCAATTATATGTTAGAAGGTCAAAACCCCATTTGTTACACCGACCACAAACCCTTAACTTTTGCGTTTTCACAGAAACTTGAAAAGGCCAGTCCCAGACAATCAAGACATTTATCGTTTATATCCCAATTTACAACTGATATTCGTCACATAACAGGTTCGGGAAATGTAGTGGCAGATACGTTGTCTAGGGTTGAATCGATCGGGTGTGAAAATTTCTCTCCTAGGAGCACTGAGATTGCCCGCTGCCAAAATGATGATCCAGAATTGGCAAAACTTTTGTCATCGCCCTCCAGCTTAAAGCTTACTCAGATTACTTTAGATGACGAAACCAAACTCTATTGTGATATATCAACCGGAAAAATACGCGCTTACGTACCTCTTATTCTTAGAAAAAGAGTCTGCGAAAATTTTCATGGACTCTCACATCCAAGTGGTAGGGCAACAGCAAATTTGATAAAAGAAAGATTTGTCTGGCCGTGTATGAATAAATACATTAAAGAATTTGTAAGGGATTGTTTAAAATGTCAGACAAACAAGATTCAGAGACATCAAAAAGCACCTTTGGTCAAATTTCTCAAACCAGATGAACGTTTTTCTACTATACACATAGACATAGTGGGTCCCCTTCCTCCTTCGAACAATAATAGGTATCTTCTTACATGTATCGATCGCTTTACTCGGTGGCCTGAGTGCTTTCCTATTCCAGATCAATCTGCTGAAACAGTCAGTAAAGTCCTTTGGGAAAATTGGGTTAGTCGATTTGGGGTTCCGAGACAAATTGTGACTGATCAGGGACGGAATTTTGAGTCTAATCTGTTTCGATCGCTCGCCTCTTTTCTAGGGTCCAAAGTCACGCATACTACTGCATATCATCCCCAGTCAAATGGACTAATAGAGAGGTGGCATAGATCACTTAAGACTGCATTAATGTGTCGACTAATGGGAGCTACTGAGAACTGGGTACATGAAATTCCGGCGGTTTTGCTTGGGTTGAGGAGCGTGGTTAAAGAGGATATAGGTGCATCTCCCGCACAACTAGTCTATGGGACAACTTTGCGCTTACCGGGAGATATGTTTGAACCTACTTCTCCCTCGGTAAGGCAGGAGCAATACGTAAGAAATCTCAGTGAAATTTTTAAACAAATTCACTCAACGGACACTACATGGCATGGCTCTCAGAAGATATTCATACATCCTCATTTAGATAAGTGCACTCATGTGTTTTTGAGAGATGACGCAGTAAGACCACCGCTTAAGCCACCTTATAGAGGGCCCTATGAAGTTTTGAAACGATCATCAAAAACGTTTTCGTTAAGAATAAATGACAAAACAGTACTTGTATCCATAGATAGGATTAAGCCTGCTTTCCTCGCAATGACAGCGGAACCTCTTACGGCTTGTCATACTCAGGACACAAGAAATTCCTGGACTAGAGTTAACGATGTTCTACCCTTTCCGCCAGTTCCGGTTAAAAAAGTCAGATTCAAGATTACGCCAGAATTGGATAACTACAAGACAAGGGCAGGTCGTACAAGCAAAAAACCAAGGAGATTTGATGAGGAGGAATAACAAGTTTTCTGGAGGGGGGAGTATGTGGCGGTAAACAGAAATCATTACCTTGGCGACTTTATGTATATTTACATATTACAAAAATTCTGTTTGTAAATGTTTATATTAGAAATTGTTTTTTCTCTTTTTGAGCTTATTAAAAGTTATTATAATTTCTCTACACGTTGTTTTTAATTGCGTCTGTAGCTATCTATAATAAAATAAAGCCTAAAGGTTTTATATTTTTCATCTTTTTACTTGAAATTCTACAAATCAAAATGAAGAAAAAAATGTACCCGACCAATTTTTTTTTTTTTTTTTTTGTTTTTTATCAAATATATAGGTAAATTCCGTTTGCCAATTAAAAAAAAAAAGGTATTTCAGCATTTTTAGGATTCTCTCCCTTTTCGGATTATGTTTCACAACAATTTGGACTAATCGTTTTAAGTTTTTAGTTGGCAAACTTGGAATAAAAAAATTTAATATTATTATTATTATTAAATTATTTTTAAAATGATGAAAAAATGTATGACAATTTATTGGTTAAAATCCTTAAGTCAATTAATGTCAAAAAAAAACCTGACATAAATTCAATTTAAATGGTTCAATAGCGCAGGATATTTTTTGTTGAGCATGTCAAATATTAAAAAAAAAAAAATAGGATTTGTAATTAGACTGTGAATTTGAAGATCCAATTTTAAAGAATTAAATATGATTATATTCGAATATCTAACAAGTAAGTAAAAGATTTGAATTTTCTTTGAAGGTAGAGGTGGTCGATTATTAAATAAAGGTCAAATGCTCTATCTCTATATATAATAAGCAATTATTCCCTATTTTCAATACTGGCTCCACATACGAATGTAGGGGTGAGGAGTAATTAATTCTTGTTCCTGTGTCCAATGAATATCCGGGCGACATGTTGATTCGATTGAACCTAACGTCCCTATTTATTCAAAGAGTTGTAATTTCCAGTCTCTCTTTGTAATATATGGGATGCAATTAATTTAAATCTAGATTAAAGGAGCCGTTTGACTATAAAATACATACAATGATTTCATTAATAGTGCTCAAGCCTAATTTCAATTCAAATAACTATAATTCCGCTAAAATAAATTCTGGTTGGTTATTTCATTTAGTCTTTTGGGCATTTAAGACTTTTAAACAGTTTACGAACAATTGAGGAGGCTGAATGGCTACGGAATATGACAAACAACATTGCCACTAGTCTTCTCTTGGGATAGAGAAGTGAGAGATAATTTCACCCCCATCACAATTAATTAGTAAAAAATCTATTAATATTGACATTTTCCGATCATTGACTGATATGTCAAGTGGATTAAGCTTCGGTTTCGGGGATAAACCCTGACAGAATATTTTCAAGCGAGTAAGTTTTAAAAAATTTATGAATACAGTAAAATTAAAATAGAAAAATTTATTAACTAAAAAAGTACGTTTAAATAAATGAGAATTTAACAATAACCTACTCACGGAACCTGGAAAAATACATTAAAAAAATTTTTTTTTTTAATTGAAATTTAAAAAAAAAAGAACAAACCGGAGAGTTTAATTTTTATTTAATGACTTTTTTTTTACCAAGTTTCATCAAAAGCAAAAGCGGAAATTAGCCTGGAGTGAGTTATGGTTTCAGATTGAACATAGATTAGTTTTGAAGGAAAATGATTTTTCCATTTGATGAAAGAGAGAACTTTGTGATAAAGGAGTGGTTAAGCTGGAATTTAGATAAAGGAAATCCCCCAAGTATGAACCTGGATGGATTTCCAACAAATTGGGTTCTAAAGCTATGTGGGAATGTTGTGGTGGGCCAGACTATAAAAAGGACATTAATAAATCTTCCTCACCCTAAGACTACTCTTCATAAGAAATTCATGCTCTGAGGGTTCCTTCTCAATTCAGGCATCCCTCTTAGAAAATACCATTAATTGAAAATGTTAAAAAAAATATGTAATTATATGTAAGAGAACTGAATGATGATAAACGAACATTAATAAAGAAAAAAATATTTTGAGATGTATATAGGATTATTATATTTCTATTTAATCTCGTATTTTTTTCAATTAAATAGTAATTTATTTCTAGTACCCCTACAAAGAGAGGATAGCAGAATATAATTTGTTGCAGATTGTTTGTAGATGGCCGTAAGGATGATCAATTTTATTATAAGGACATAGGCCAAAAAATAAATACTTTTGCATATTATCCGTTTATTTGTAAATATTTCGATTCCAGTGATATAGAATCATCTTCAGTACAATTAACAGATGTTTTGCAAATAGTTAATTTCTCCCATCCATTATAATTCATGGAATGTTCTGCTATTTTGTCATATTGGATGGGAGAAATTAGCGATTTGCAAAACATCTGTTGATTGTACTGAAGCAAGAGCGGATCTAGAGGTGTTTCTCGGGGGCCCCCGTAATCTGGTGTGACTGGTCGCACAGCACACAATTTTATCTTAATTTCGGTAATTTAAAGGCGCATTTTGTACTTGTTTGCCAGAATATAAATACAAATCAAATTTTTAAAATTATACATT
The DNA here is from genome assembly GCA_023213315.1 of Euborellia annulipes. Classification (NCBI taxonomy): domain Eukaryota; kingdom Metazoa; phylum Arthropoda; class Insecta; order Dermaptera; family Anisolabididae; genus Euborellia; species Euborellia annulipes. The sequence continues at coordinate 50,706 of JAKCPI010031201.1, forward strand.
CAAAATAAATTTTTTATCGAAAAAAGTTTTTTTTTTAAATCTCGAAGGGGGGGGGGGTAATTTCCCCCTTCACCCCCTGTATCCGCCCTTGTACTGAAGTTGATTCAATATCACTGGAATCGAAATATTTACAAATAAACGGATAATACGCAAAAGTATTTATTTTTTGGCCGATGTCTTATAATAAAATTGAATATAATTTGTGTTTAGTTACTGGAAGTTAAGCAACCCAAATGCACATTTTGGGGTTTAACTCCACATTACAAAGTTGCTCCGAGAAATAAAAAAAATAAACTGAGGATACGTGCTGCTTTCTTGATAGCAGGGGTTTTCAACCTTATTGTGGAGGAGAAACGCTTTTGGTAGAAATAGAAAAATAGATTTTAAATAAATAATGTTTATGCAAGGAACTCAATGTTTATATTAAATTATTATATAGAGATTTTTTAAATAGGGGAGGCTGGGGCTGGTTATGACAGGGGTAGGTAGTTTCACTCAAGGTCTTTAAAATACACAGGTTGGCCAAAAACTAGTAAACAAAATATTTCCCGGTCACAGTTTTTGATTGGTCCACGTCATGAAGCTCCTCCTTGCTTGTATTTTTCTATTTGGCAGAGATGTTGACTGCACATTACCTAGTTCACAATCATTTTGTTTTGTTTGCAAATTGTATAGTTTCTGACTAAATTAATTTAGTCCCTGGTATTTACACTGCTTTATTAATAATATGCTCTATATAAATATATATAAATGGTTTGTCCCGAAAGATATTTTACAAAAGGAGGAGCTCCATGACGTCACTCTCTTGGAATGGGAAAAATGTAAACAAACCGAGTTTGACCCTTCCTGGTTACACTGGTACTAGTGGCGAAACAGAGAACTCTATATTGACTTTAAAAAGAGAGAAATAATCGTGCCACATCGGCTAGCACACCGCGAGAGCCAGCGGCGCTAGCATTGTTGTGAGAGGAGTAGCTCTCGATAGAATAAGTTAGTTAAAAAACACATAGAGAGATTTTAAAAATATAGTAGTCTTTGGAAAATGTATAAACTAACATAGGGTTTTGTATAAAGTATTTTAACATCAAAATAGTCTTCAAAAGCTTTTCTCAATGGTCCATAAAGATGAAAATCGCCTAGCGACAAATCAAGACTATTTGATGGAAGGGATAATGTCCCCGAGTAGCATGTAAAAGGAAAATATCCATTTCTAGTTCAAAGGCCTGCCAGTCCAGTCTGACCTTATCAGGTCTTTTTTTAGAGAGAGAGATATTTTAAATAAACATTTTGAAAATCCTTTCAGATTTATAATATTTATTATTATTTTATTATAATATATTAACTGTCGATGGAAGCTAATCCATTATTGATATTTCTATATTTTTTCCCCTAAGGTTATTTACACATGAATGAATGTCAATTGATAGAATACCAATTGGCTTTCATAACTTTTAATACAAATATATATATATATATATATTCCTCCCACCCTCCTCTTACCCACCATTCTCCCTCTAAAATAAAATGCATGAATATTTACAAAATAAATTAAATTCCACTATTTTGGTATTTTGTCAATAAAGGTAATATAGATTTATTACAAAATCCCTGAATAAATAGATTAAGTAAGACTCTTTTTCATAATTTATAAAGCTCACTCTGCTACACCCTAAAGAATAGGGAAAAATTTAGAATTATTAACACGAAATAACTGGAAGGAAAGGAGAATAAGTAAGATATTTTTTGTGAGATGAGGGAATCCAAATTTTTATTAAAATTTAGATGATTAATTTAG
>JAKCPI010031201.1:57500-84311 GCA_023213315.1 Euborellia annulipes
TCTATTTGAGAAAAATTAAAAATTTGGAGTTGATAAAAATATCATTTTTCTTTTTTTTAGTATTACAAATATTTATTATATATAAACAAAAAATTATATATAATTATATTAATAATAATGTGAAAGTGAACGTTTAAGGTACGACGTTTTAAAATGGAATCTAGACCTGTCCTTGGTAAGTACGATTTTATTTTTTTTTTTAGATTTCATGTTTTTTCTAAAAGAAAATTAAGTAAGAGAGTAGCAGCCTTTCTAGATACCTAGTAAATATTGAAACGTTTCAAGATAAATTTGTGGATATTATCAGTCGTTAATCATTATCATTATCATTACTACATAAAAAGCGCTAGTCACTGACTTCCTGTGAGTAGTGTGTATGTAACTGTTAGGGCGCTGATTGGCCAGAGAAAAAGGAAGTGGAGTTAGAGAGGGAAATTTAAAACTTAAACTCAGAGAGGGAAATTTAATTTCCAAACAGTGAGCAAGAAAAAATATGATGCATTTGCTCGCCGAAGGCGAGGTCCAGGGGCGTAGCCCAACGAAGGCGGGCTTTACCATTTGTTTATTATAAAGTGCTCAGAGTTAGTTAATGGTATAAATGCAATATACAAATACATATGATATGTAAATCATGGCGATATTTTGTGAATATATATTTACAATACATACTCACATTGCCATTTGCCTTTATCAATACATGGTATATTGCATGAATACCAATTGTGAATGTTAGACTCACATCGCCATCATTTACACACGAGAGCGATACATCATATGTGCATGTATATTGCATGAATAGCAATAATTAATTAACTTTGGGTATTTTCTTACGAATCAAGAACTGATGATGGAATAAATTTATTCCTAAACGTTTCAATATTCAAACATCCAGAAGCTTTATTTTTGGCAGCTCCTGTCTTCCTTCATTTTCTATATTAATTATTTCAAATATATAAATTTAGACCAATTAAATTTCTAGAATTTTTAGTGAAAGGTCGATTTTCAGTTTTGTTCCCGGCGATAAGAATGCTTAAATCTTAAGAGGGTTCATGCGGTAGAAGTTACGCATGTTTTCTCCGAGAATAGGGCGTAGGGTGTCTTCAAAAGTAGGCAAAAAAAAAAAAAAACACCTATTAAGAAAATTTGCCAAGAGATGTCAGAATGATAGCTAATAATTTTATGCATTTGGATGATTTTCATTCATCTTTTATCAATGAAATACTTTATAAATGTTATTATATTTTATGTATCTTTTATAAAAGCATATAAATATAGGCCAGATATAGGCTAATAGTATATCGGCTGTTAGACTAGTCTGTCATCTTTTGCAAGAGTGCTGAACTATTTGACACATAATTTTTAAATATATTTTAAAGAAATAAAAATATGGATACCCCTTTAGGATAGGCAACCAAAGAGTATCATTATACTAAAAAATAAGCTTATGAAAATTGCATTCATGGAATGCTCAGCTGTTTTGTCATAATGGATGGGAGGAGTTAACGATTTGCAAAACTTATGTTGATTGTACTGAGGATGATTCTATGTCATTGGAATCGAAATATTTACAAATAAAACAGATAATACGCAAAAGTATTTATTTTTGGCCGATGTCCTTATAATAAAATTGATAATCCTTACTGCCATTTACAAGCAACAAAGATTTAACAACTGTGCATCCATGATGTGCTTGAAAGGAGCTTTGGAACAATTTAGAAATTAACTATTTATCAGAAATCTTTTTAACTTGCTTGTTGTTAGTATACAGAATAAATAACAAATTTATTTTTATTACTACCATTGAAAAAATTTATGGTTTAAACATTTTGCAAATAACTCTTGATTAGGATGCAACCAAGCGTGAGGTTTTTGGTCAAACAGGGTTCGAATACTGGAGCAGCTGTTGCAGATTAAACTAGATTCAGTTTCTGACTAGTCAATAGCTTCAAAGTTCAACTCTCCCCTTTTCTGATCCTTTGAGCAAAGATCGCGTATCGAATGACAAGAGGTAAAAAGAAAAAAACAACTGATAAATTATTCCCTTTCTAAGTAAAATCAATAAAACAACTTATTTAATTATTAAACTTATTTGGGTTCGTCTTGTTAGTTAAACCTAGCGGAATCATTGAATAAATTCCGGAAACTTTAAAAAGATTCATTCTAAGTGAATTTTCAAAAAGGTCAAATTTAAAATGAGTTTAATTGACCTTATATTTGATTATTTTAAAAGAATACATAACATATTTTTATAAATTAATTATCTGTTTAAATAAAAGACACAAAGTGTAGTAGATAATATTATTTTGACTCAAGAAATGAATTTAACAAAGAAACAAACTCCCTTAAGTAGATTTTCTTTAGCCTTTCTCGACTTATTAACTCCGTAAAAACAAACTGTTCTATTTCCTTTGATTGAATTTATCAGTAGAGTTGTATAGTAGTTAAGGTAAATATTTTCATTAGAAGACTTCTTAATTAACTTCTATTTGAGCAGATTTACATTTCTTATTTAAAATATACCACTTTTCCACTAAGAACAAATAACCTTTTGTTCAATTTCAATTTGCTGAATTTGTTACTTTCTCTTGCTGCTCTTTTTTTTCCTTTTTCTTTATCCTCTAATGTTCTTATCTTTCTTTAAAGTAAACATACGAGACAGAAATCCAACAAAGAAACTTTCGTTTTTTTTTTTTTTTTTTTTAAAAACCCTTTTCGGCTACAGAGGCCATTTAGGGGTTATTTCTTTATTAGTATACTTTTTAAATTACAATTACAAGTACCGATGGCTACCGGGGGCGTTCCACACGCTAAAGAAACTTTCGTTAATTAAATACAACCTTTATATAAAATAATTTCTTAAATATCAAAAGCAAATTATTTTAATGAATTTAACTTTATTTTTAAATCTCTCTTTTAATAACTCTTAAAAATGATGGTGTGATGAATTTCTCGGATTATTGTTTTATGAAAAAATCTAGTGTGACTAGTCGCACAGTACAGAACTTTTGAGAGAAGTTGTTTTCTGTGCTGTCACACCAGATTTTTTGTGAAATAGATAAAAAAATTCATTTATTTTATTATATCACTTAATGAAAATTTACTTACTTTTGCATTAAAAATTAATCTTGAAGACTTCATTTTTATGTGCACTTCACCAAAATATATTAAAAATAAATTTAAAAAAAATAGAAAAATATTTAAAAAGTAAAAAAAAAAATGAGTTGGCGTTTGTAAGAAATTTAATATAAAAATGCAGCAGAAATTGACAAATTTGATCATCAGCTCAAGTAATCAGTGGTGTACCTAACCACCAGGGCCGGATCTAGGGGGGGGGCAGTGGGTGCTCCGGACGGCAGATATCAGGGGGCGGCAATTAAAGAAAGATTTACTAAAAAAAAAGGTAAAATGATATGAATTTTGTATAGAAAATTTTAAGGAGGGGGCGACAAATTAAATTTTGCACCCCCTAGAAAATCTCCTAGTTCCGGCCGTGCTAACCACCAAAGGACAAATTCCAAAAGTGGCGCCTTTAATTTGTATTTACTTACTGTGTAAATTAAAAGATCCAATACAACAAAATTCGATGAGTTGATACCAACCTCAAAGGAAATAGAAGTCATCTGAAAAATATAAGATTTGAATTAGTTTTGCTCTTTTTATTTTTATGTATATGAAATTTACTTACTTATTAAATCTCGTAATACTTAATCTTGAAGATTTCTTTTTCTTAAAAATAAAAGAAAAACAAAATTTGGAAATAATTCGAGCAAAATTAATACACTTCACAAACAATTCTTTTTATTTGCATTAAAAAGAATATGCAAAATGGCAAAAAAGAATATGCAAAATGGCAAAAAAGAATTTTGATTTATATAATTCGAAAACCCTAAGTCGGGTGTCAGAAGATAACTTATCAGTGAGAATGAACGTGATTTTTTGGATTACGAGTAAACGAGAGACCAGGGGGCTGAAAGAGGTCCTACCTAGCCTAATTAAAAATACGAACGAATTGTAGTTGAATATACCCGGTCCCCACCATCAGATCGGCGGGGCCCTCGGGCCTGTCCCTGGCCTTAAGGGTATGCGTTATTTACATCCAGGCTATCCCTGGAAAAACGACATCCCTCCATGACTCTCGTTTACTCATAGAGCCACCTCAAACCCAACCTCAAAGATACAAAATCATATCAGACTCCCTTCATGAGGAGTAGCTGCAGGTTCATGGAACAAATCAACGAAAATATAATTCAGTTTACCTCTGTTGGATCCTAAATACAAATACAATCAAGGGACTCCTACAAAACGAACTGGCTAACGATTAGAAAAGGCACCTGAAGCTAATAACAACGACAAATTTCCAACAGAGGACTAAATTGAAGAATATTCTCGTTGATTTCTCCACTATTAGCTTCATGCGGAGAAGCTGCAGGTTCAAAAATAATTCCTATCGTTGGCATGGTGCATCCCACCCCCCTCTATATTTAAACTATTAAACTATAATTTAAAGTGTGAAAATGAATTTTCAAATTATAGATCGAAAAGTAAATACATTTAAATATGTATACGTTTATAAATCACACCTTAAGTTCTAGGTACCAAGTTGATGATGTCCCACGATGAAGGAGAGAGAGAGGCATTCTCTCTCCCGGTATAGATAGGGAGGAAGATTAATCTAATTTTTAATAAAATGTAAAAAAAAAAAAAAAATTAAGTTAAATTTTTAGCAAAAGATTAGATATAGAGATTAGAATAGAAAGATTTTTCTAAAATTTTATATCAAATTTTTGAAAAATTTTTTTAATGAAATTAAAATTTATTTAAGAAATAAGAAATGAAAATTTTAAAATGCAAATTAATTAAAAGTGAAAATTATTTTATTTTTAATTTATTTAATTTTTAATTTTATAAAACGATTATTTCTGCAAATTATCTATTTAAAAAAAATTTATTGTTGATTGATTTTAAAAAAGAACTAATTCTATTTGGGTTCAGCTGAAAAAAAGCAACATCCTAATAAAAGCTAATCTAATCTATCCCCTTCAAAATTCTTGCACCATGCATAATATACCTTTGTTCTGTTGACCCTCAGGAATCTGTAACAAAAAAAGAAAAAAAGAAAATTAGAAAAAGATCATTTATATACTTTTATGAGATTATATATACTTTTAGAGAATAAAATATTCACCTCCTGAGGGGTTGACGGTCGCTAGAAGCTCCTTGCCCCTCGTAGAGCTGATCCATCGGAGTTCCCTGCACTCGTAGAGCTAGCTGATCGAGTTGATTGCACTAGTTGAACGTTAAACACTGAACACTTAACACTTAACACTGATCACAATTGGACTGGAGGAACACAAACCTGCAAAAGAAAAATTGTTTAAGAATCAATCCCTTTAGAGTTCTAGCAATCAAGTGAAAAAAATTTTACTTACCAAACTATAGAAATTGTCGGAATCCTGGGCCTGTGAGACACGGCCCTGTAACAATGTCAAGCCGTCTCTGCACAACTAAAGGCGATGCTTTGTCTGAACTTGAGTCAAGCAGACAATCGCAGCAGGTAAAACTAGAAAGAAAAAAAAGAAAGAGAATTAGGAAAAGTTTTCCACTCGCACGTAGCCCAAATATATATATATATATATATATAGGCTATACAAAAACCTCGTTTTTTAGGCAAAAAAAAATATTGAAAAATAGCCCTTTTTGTGCACAGTATATTTACTGGACCATATAAGCTACATTAATTCTAAATATATTTTTAGAAAGATTAATTTAAGAAATAAAAAAAATCGTAGGATACAAACAATAAAATAAAAAAAAAAAAAAATCTATTAAATTTGTTATGAATAATTTTTTGCATAAAATTTTTATAGAATTCATTAAAATACACAGAATTTAAAAAAATCAATTTTCACCAAGTTATGATTATTTAAAAAAAAAAATGTAGTAAAATTTTTCAAAATTCGTATATCATGATTGATTGAATGGACAAAAAAATTTGAAAAAAATCTTTTAGGAAAATAAAAAGTAACTTGAAACGCATTTGTTTAGATAAGAGCAATTGAGTGATTGAAATTAGAAAAAAATAATTTAATCATTAAGATGAAGATGTGAATTAATAAAAATATATTATCTAAATTAAAAGAAATGTTGATAAGGAAATCAAACTATCTAATAATTTCCTAAACTCTGTTCATTTTATTTTTATAATAAGGTAATAATAAATAAATTTATTATTAAGGTAATGAATAATTTAAAAGAATGAGCGTTTTTGGAATAAGTCTTTTATGGAAATATAATGCAAAAGATCCTAGAAATTAAACAAGTTGTGACCTGCAGATGGAAATGAAAGATTTTCAAACAAAATTAATGCTTTTCTTCTTTGAATGCATCAATAAGATACAAGGATTATAATTTTAGAGGTTTCTTTGTAAATATCCTAATGATAATAGGAATATGGAATCGAAATATTGAGAATTCTATTAAATTTTTTATCCAGATTAGATTTAAACCCCCTTGGCAAGCAACACTAAGCATTTGATCAAAATCGGCCAGACTAGTACTTTGCTGATTTACTTTTTCGCTTTTCTCAGTTAACTTGTTTTGGAGTCACATTCGTATGATTATTAAAAAAATATACGATTCAGTTTTTACAAGTTAGGCCGATGGATCAAGTTATCCCGATATCTCAAGTCTAACCGAGGCACCAAGGAATGATTAAGTATTCGAAGACTTGGTACAAAGGAAACGCATGAAGGTACTTGCTTGACTAGTAAAGTAATATAGTCATAAAATATGTTAAATATTATTTTAATATTCTTATGAGGGATAATATGAAATCGAAGATAATTTTAATGTAAAAGTCTTTCTTAACATCTAAAAGACATTAAGAAGCTATAATCTCTACCGAAACGTTAAAGGGCCAAAATAAAGTCAATGTTAATTATTGTCGATTTATTTCATTTTAAAAGTAAAACGTTCCACTCTTCAAATATTATTTAATTATAAGACATTCATATATAGCCCCCTATATTATAATATATGAACAAGTATGATCGAGACTATAGGCTTAAAATAAGGAAATTGCCTTTCACTTTCAAGTAATATATTCATAGGCGCCGGAACTGGGGGGGGCAAGGGTACATTGCCCCCCCTGGCATCCTACAGGGGGGGGCAGAGGGGGGCAAAATTTCTTCTTTTATTTCATTTATTTTTAAAAATGATATATTTTTACTTTTGAAAAATAAAATCTTCTAAATTAAAAAAATTAAAAGAGTAAGAAATTCATTTTTTTTCAAATTTTTTCCAAAAATTTTTGATAAAATCACTAGCAAATTTTTTAAAATATTAATTTTAATAAAATTGTGATTATATTTAAAATTTTTAAAGTTTTATAGTAGATTTGTTTTTGTTTTATACTATTTGAACATATTAAATAATTTTAATTTTCTCTAAAAAATTTTTTGCCCCCCCCCTGATTCAAATTCGTTCCGGCGCCCCTGAATATATTCACTTAGAATTAATTATATTGGTACATCTCAGTATTTTACAAAATATTCATTTCTTTAGTTAGTTTAGTTTAGTTCGAATTATATTAGCATTGGTGAGAGAGATTAATTAAAGACAAAATGAACTAACGAGAGAAAAGAACTCGATATATGTTTGAAATGGTATATGAAAGAATCTGACAAAAATGGATAAAATAAAATATGCACATGTGAAATTGCCAATAAGTAAAAGAGCAAAAAATCATGCACTCATATATGGTTCAACAAATATATTGAGGAATTGTTAAATTTTTATGTTATTTATAAAGATTATATGTTTAAAGTGAATAATAAATAAATAATAAGTAATATTGAATCGAAATACCTAAGCAAAACGATTGAGAAAGGAGAGAGAAGAACGGAGCCTGCTGGCTGGCATCATGGCAGCCGGTCAAATGAGAGAGCGTCGGTGTCCTTAGAGAAAACGAGCACAGAGACATTGCTAGTCAAGAGTCCCCCCTCTACTGATCTGGTCAAGCGTCTTGTATTACCTTAAAAGCAGGTGTACAATGGCGCCAAAGAATACAGCCCCGTGATTGGTTAATTAGTGAGGAGGGGGGAATCGATTGTAGGGAGGGAGAAAGATTGAAAAAGAATGTGGGGCGAGGTCTCCCACCCAACTTTTTTAAATTATATTAATAGTTGGAATATGAGGGGAGAGCGAAAGATTCCATTTTATTATTTAAATAAAAGGGGAGGAAGGTAGTGAATAAAGAGCAGATCTTTTCTATTATATCAATAAATATTAAGAGCTACTAAGCAATAGGATATAGGAATACAATTTTTATAGTAATCAATAATTTCTCTGTTATAGACATTATAGGGGAATTAATAATTATAAATGCAGGAAAATAGAAGGGAGATTTTAAACGAAATTGAAGCTTTTACAAGTGAATTTAAATAAAGTGGTTCTCGCAAATTCTCTCTCTCTCTTTTTTTTTTTTTTTTTTAAACACTCACACTTTTTTCTCATTCACACTCACACTCACACACACATTCACACAGTCTTTTCGGCAACTTAGGCCATATAAGACTTTTACGATATCCGTTATTAAATAATTTATCTATTAGGGGTCCAGGCATTCTTATTTAAGCCATTTGGTATCCAATTGGCTTAAATAAAATCATCGGACTGCCTGGGGTCCGAACCCGCGACGTTTGGTATATGAGGTTAACACGCTAACCTCTACGCCATGCCCCGAGGGCCTCTCTCTCTCTTAATAAATGCAATTCAATTCTTTTTTCTAAACACTATATAGAGATTTGTTAACAAATTCAAATACAGACAATCAAACATATATTCCAATCAGAACCAAGGGCGGATACAAGGGGGGGGGTAAAGGGGGTAATTACCCCCCGAGATCGAAAAAATACCTTTTTTCGCAAAAAAATTTATTTTTAATGTAAAATTTTTTAAAATTAATACTTAAAAATTTGATGTGTATTTATATTCTGGTAAACAAGTACAGAATGCGCTTTTAAATTACCGAAATTAAAAAAAATAGTGTGCTGTGCGACGAGTCACACCAGATTACCCCCCCGAGAAACACCTCTGGATCCGCCCTTGATCAGAACCAAGGGAATTATCAAAATATGGCAAGCATAGTTTTAATGAAGAAAGCAAATTAATATCTCATTTCGGTTAAAAGTTATACTGTATTAGAGATTGTAAAATCAAACACGAACTTATCTCTGTTATTATATAAAATTCTCCACTGATTTGATTATATAGTATTAGTAAGATTTATGCACTACCAAAAAAAATGAATATATTAATAGTTAAGGGCAGGGCGGATTAATGCAAGTTTGTCGGGGGGGGGGGGGGCGTTTTTTTTATTTTTTTTATTTAAGGACCGTAAAAAGTCTTAAATGGCCTAAATTGCCGAAAAAACAGTGAGTATGTGTGTGTGAGAATGGGAAAAACTGAGGGGTTAAAAAAAAAGTCGACACAAAAAATCTGGTGTGACAAGCAGAGAACACAACTTATGATTACCAAAGGCCACCCAAAAATTTTTCTGGGCATAATTCTGTCAAATTTTATTCCATTGCGATATTTACAAAAAAATGTTATTTATTATTTTGAATATTTTGAAGTTTTGTTAACCATACCAGAGACTTTTATTAATTCATGACATGTATCCTGAGGGCATATAGGAAAATGAAATATAAATTGAATTGTTTCAAAAGTCAAATATACTTATTTATAACATTCATTTTGCAATTTTCTCATTTTCCAATAACGCCACTAGCGTTATTACCAGCAGCCTAACGAAAGGCTGCAGGGAGGGGGGAAGCTGAACTAGGGCCGCCCTTAATTTGTATTCACATAATTGATCCTTATGAGGGCCGTACTGTTTATAAGACACCACTAAGAACATTCAGAACTTGTTCCTACAGTCTTTATTTCAATTAAATGGTAGCCAAATAAAATATAAAATTTTGTTCCTTGGTATGGGAAGCAAACCTCTTCGAAATTATATTGGTTAATTTTGTAAAATACGGAGTCCAAATGGCCTCGGATGTCAAAAAAGAGTTAAAAAACTTCCATTCATAACGGATTATTAAAAAATTTGATGAGATGAGAATAACCAATTATAAATATTGTAATTAAATTTCTTAATTGAAAAATCATCAATATATAATTTAAACTAACAAATACAAATGTTTTATTATTAATGTATGTATGTTTATTTCACTTGGTTTTATAATGGAAACATCTATTAATTAAATAGAATTGAACTTCAATTCAAATTTAATTTATTTTTAATTGTTAATAGAATCAAATGCAGATATTGTGAATGTGATTTTCTTCATCTTTTCTTTTTTCTTGAATAAATCTCTAGTGGGCGTCTTGAGCCTGTTTCCCTTTTCTCATTTAATAAGCTTTTAGAGAGGTCTGTCAATTAAAAACATCAATATGAAAAATTCAAATTAAAAGAACATTTCTAAAAGAGAAATTTAATTTAAGAAAAAAAATTAATTTGCTACCAAAATGCATATATCTATTCGTAAAAGAGGGCGAAAAGAGAGTGGAATATATTAATACTTCTTTAAAGTTAACATTAAAGGAAAATTAAATGCAAGTAGACAACACAAGGCTTTTTTTTTATTTCATTTCATTCTTTAGATTTTGACCTTTTTTATATAAGGGTCATTCCACGTCAGTTCAACCAGGCCATTTCACCCATAATCTCAGATTTTTATGAATCTTGGTATGTTTGTTCTATGTATAGAGATAAGTAACAGCACCAAATTTCAATTTTTTATCTCACTTAGTTTTCGAGTTTTCTAAATAATCTGTATGAAATGGGCTTTAATTTAGTAAAATAAAAATTTTGTATTTTGTTCCCTCTATTTCTAAAGTCCATTGAAAGTTTCAATATATAGTTTTACATGTTAAAAAAGTTTCAAGGGCAAAATGAAAATATACATTTTAAAGAGCATCTAAAAAATATTTGATTTATGAATTTTAATAAAAATCGTTGGAGCGAATTTTGAGAAAATTGAAAAAAACTGAAAAAGTACATCAGTAAAGTACTAGTACTTTTTGGCCGATTTTGTTCAAAAGCTTATTTTGAGTGTCCGGGAGGTACCTAAATTAAATATAAAATTTCAACCTCTAGCTCAATCCTTTCATGTTTTCAATTGAACACTGTGTGTGTGTCTGCTTAAAACTGAGCACAGACGAAAACACAATCAATTCAATTGAAAACATGAAAGGATTGAGCTAGGAGGTTGAAATTTTATATTTAAGTTAGGTACCCTCCCGGACACTCAAAATAAGCTTTTGAACAAAATCGGCCAAAAAGTACTAGTACTTTACTGATGTACTTTTTCAGTTTTTTTCAATTTTCTCAAAATTCGCTCCAACGATTTTTATTAAAATTCATAAATCAAATATTTTTTAGATGCACTTTAAAATGTATATTTTCATTTTGCCCTTGAAACTTTTTTAACATGTAAAACTATATATTGAAACTTTCAATGGACTTTAGAAATAGAGGGAACAAAATACACAAAATTTTTATTTTACTAAATTAAAGCCCATTTCATACAGATTATTTAGAAAAAAAAATTTCTTGAATATCTCATTCCCTTTTGGAGATATCGGCTTTAGCGCTAAACCATGTTTGCGTTTTCAAAACTAAAAAAAAAATCAACAATATGAATTTTTTTTATATTTTAGGATTAACTTATATTCGTGATATATTTTTTTTCTAAATCCTTATTGTTTAATGAACCTTCAAAAAAAAATTTCATCAAGATTGGATGTCAAATAAGCAAATGAGAAATGATTTTCTCTTCCATGTCACATTTTGTTTGGCATTAGCCAAGCCGCGGAAGGTGAAAAAATCAAAACTTTAAAGTGCCATAGCTCGAAAACTAAGTGAGATAAAAAATTGAAATTTGGTGCTGTTACTTATCTCTATACATAGAACAAACATACCAAGTTTCATAAAAATCTGAGATTATGGGTGAAAAAAATTATTTTTTTTTGGTTGATTTGACGTGGAATGACCCATAACGGTTAATTTGACCGTACTCGCCGAATTAACTAATTTTAAACTGGTAATTGTTGTACATTTCATTGTCGATTAAACTTTTCGCGATGAAAAGACAAAATATTGAAAGGTCTGCTAACATTTTCGAAACTTTTTGAATACTTTTGAACGCTTGTGTAAAATTTTTTTAAGTGTGAGGACCCACTTTAGTCTCTGATTTCCAAATACGATATTTTAAATTTGCTTCAGATTGAATAAATTTAAAAGTTTTCACTTTTTGTTTTTGTAATTGCAGCTAATTTTCACATCCCACAAAGTCGCTCTTTTTGCTTTTGTGGATTTAATCTTGTCTTGGATGTTGTTAGGAGGTTTTGTGTTCGTTTGGCTAACCGACCAGCTAAATGTCATTAAGGTTTCTTCTTCAATTACAAATGAATAAAAAATGAACCCTTCTACTATTTTGTTATAAGTAGAGAGCGGAAAAAAAGTCTTTCGACTTTTATCAATTTTGAGACTTTTCCAGATTTTTTTTCTCCACGGATTTCACAAAAAGAAACATTTTTTTTGAGATTTTCAAAAACGACTTTTGCGACTTTTTTTACGCTTTTTTGCCTCTCAGGGATTTTTTTTTTTTGAAAAAAAAAAAACGATATTTTTCAAATTTTCTAATATAATAGGTCTATGCTTTTTTTTAAATTTTGCTTTTTTGGCTGCTGAGGAAATTTAGTATTTTTAGTATTTTTTTTTTTTTTAATTTATTTATGGCCTTTTTTGGCATCCGAGTGTCATTTAGACCCTGTCACTATTTATTTCAATTGATTAGTATCCCATTCAAGTGAAAAGTTTTTCGTTAGAGACGGGATGCGAACCCTCGACCTTTAGCACCCGGAACTTTTGAAGCATCTTTACTCTTGTATTCACAAGAAAGATCTCGGACCTTGGTGTAGTGGTGAGCGTGTTGGCCATTTCTACCAACGATTGTGGTGACTGTTGCTCTTCCTTTTCCATTGCCAAGCCCCCGGCCTTTACCATGTTTATAAATTTTACATGTTTTTTTTTAATCTTTTCGGCATCTTAGGCTATATTGGCTTTAACGTTACTAAATTATTTATATACGGTATATTAGGGGGTCCAGGCACATTTATTTATACCATTTGGTATCCAAATGATCTAAATAAATTTTCATCGGACTGCCTGAGCACCGAACCCGGACCCTGTGGCCTTTAAGACTATCATTATTGACATTTATCTACAATTCTAGCCTCTCGGCAACGGGGGAGGGGGGGGTGTTTTACGCCATGAAATAATATATCAGAGAAAAAAATATATATATCGACACCAACAAAATTTGGTGTGAAAGCACAGAACACCACTTTACATTATCGAAGATAAGAAAAATAACAGAATGAAAAATGGGGGAGGGGGGGGGTGTTTTACGCCATGAAATAATATATCAGAGAAAAAAAATATATATATCGACACCAACAAAATTTGGTGTGAAAGCACAGAACACCACTTTACATTACCGAAGATAAGAAAAATAACAGAATGAAAAATGGGTCAACGAATAGTTTCCCGCAAAAGACAAGCATTTTTTCTGGCATGATATTCATGATATACCAGAAAGATTGGTGAAATGTGTAGAAGCCGATGGCCAATATTTTGAATAAAAAAAAAATTAATTTTCCTTGAAAATTACGTGTTTTCTTTACCAAAAAAAAAAAAAAACGGAAAAAACTTATGCATAAACCAGTATTTTTTAATTTTGAGAAAATCGAAAAAAGTGAAACAGAACATCAGTAAAGTACTAATAGATTTTGGCCGATTTTGATTAAAAGCTTCAGGGGGGCCCCGTGCCTGACTCAAATATAAAATTTTAGCCTCGTAGCTTAATTCCTCCATTCTTCATGATTTAAATTGAACAAAGACAGACTCAAAACGTATTCCTATCAAAATCTCGACATTGAATTTTTGACATGAAACCAATAGCTACTTTCTCTCTATACAGTATATCTTTACATATATATGTAAGAGAAAGTAAAATGAAATTAAAATTGTAAAAATTTCAAGTGCTACTCACCAAATAAAGTGATTCTGGATATGAAACCGACGATCGTGGATTCGAAGATGCTCACTGTAGTGAATCTCTCGACATACTAAATCAATGCTCCAGGTAGTTAGGTCTAGTAGAGCCGCTCCCAACCTGCTGTAACAAGTTTAAAATCATGTAGAAAAGTATATCTTTATTTAAATATATTCTTGTTTGTTTGCGTGTGTGTGTGTTTGTGTGTGTTGACACAAAGGGATTATTTTATCAACTATTGAAAAATATTTCTTTTTTATTACCTGAACGAATAGAGGTAAAAACTTTAATTTATTTCTATTTACTTTATGAATATCTAATAAAGAAAAATAATTAGGCAGCTAATTTTTAAACTAATATTTTTGTTTTTCAAATGCTAAAAAAGTTTTTTCTAATAGATCCCCATATTGTAGTTATATTGACTTTTTATAAAGAAATCAAAGATATTATAAGATTAATATTTTTTTTTAAAAAGTTAAGAACTTTTTACATAAAAATATTTTTTTGTACTTTTGATATATGAATGAAAAAGTTTTTTTAAGTGATATTTTTGAAATGAGAATGTTTTAAACCAATTAAAGTGAAAAGGGAGTTGATTTTAAAGTAAATAAAAAAAAAAGTTATTTCGAAAAAAAAAATTTGAAAAAAAAATGTGTTCCTTGGAGCACATAACTCCGACAGTCCTTCGTCCTTATTGCTATTTTATTTCTTCATATTTTTCCTCTTTTGATAAACCCTATATAATAGATAATCGAAAGTGTGGGC
This sequence comes from Euborellia annulipes, assembly GCA_023213315.1. Lineage (NCBI taxonomy): Eukaryota > Metazoa > Arthropoda > Insecta > Dermaptera > Anisolabididae > Euborellia > Euborellia annulipes. The sequence continues at coordinate 72,392 of JAKCPI010031201.1, forward strand.
ACTCAAGTCACCAAAGCCCCCCCATTAGTGACAGAGAGAGAAAGGGAATGAAGAATATTTTAAGTTATCTAGCTAAATTTCTTTTTGTAATAATATAAAGTTTTTTTTAAGGTAAAACCTAGCATTCGATTTGCTTAAAAAAGATGAACGCAATCTTATGTTTAAATAAATAAAAATTCCTTTCAATTGGAGTAAATGATAATAATGCCTCTGAAATATTATTTATTTATTATTTTATATAACAAATAAATAACATAACAATGTGGCTGTGAGATATCAGTAAGTGAGATTTGGAGGACAGCAGCCAGGAAGGTAGCCTCTATTTAATGAAACAGACTCCTTTAACAAAACGTTTCGGCTAATTTTAAATAGAGGCTACCTTCCTGGCTGCTGTCCTCCAAATCTCACTTACTAAATAACTTAACCATTGTAAGAATTCTCAAACTGTTAATACGTACGGCTTTATTAAATTCAAAATAATAAAAGTAACACAACACGATTATAGCTATTCTTTGTTGTTATAATCTTATATTCCTTTGAGAAATTTGCATATATTTATTTAAAAAAATGGATGCTTTGGGATGGAGGCGTGTGTTGTGCCCCCTATAACGCCCCCTGAATACAAATACATCCCACTAGGGCTGGACGGTAAACCGGTTTACCGGTAAAAACCGATAAAAAATTTTTACCGAAAACGCGGTAACGAACCTCTAATTCGGTAAAAACTGGTTTTTTTCGAAAGTCGGTAAAAAAAATTCCGCGGCGGCAAACTCCTGTTCCGCGGGCGGCAAAAAATTGGCGTCTCTGAAAAAAAGGTAAAATATCTTTTCTGACGGGGAAAAATTTTGGTTCCGAAAAAAAATGTTCCGCGGCGGCAAACTTTGATTTCGCGGCGGCAAATTCCGGTTCCACGGGCGGCAAAAAATTGGCGTCTCTAAAAAAAAAGGTAAAATATTTTTTCGGACGGGAAAAAATTTTGGTTCCGCGACGGCAAACTTTGGTTCCGCGGCGGCAAATTCCGGTTCCGCGGGCGGCAAAAAATTGGCGTCTCTAAAAAAAGGTAAAATATTTTTTCGGACGGGAAAAAATTTTGGTTCCGCGACGGCAAACTTTGGTTCCGCGGCGGCAAATTCCGGTTCCACGGGCGGCAAAAAATTGGCGTCTCTAAAAAAAGGTAAAATATTTTTTCGGACGGGAAAAAATTTTGGTTCCGCGACGGCAAACTTTGGTTCCGCGGCGGCAAATTCCGGTTCCGCGGGCGGCAAAAAATTGGCGTCTCTAAAAAAAGGTAAAATATTTTTTCGGACGGGAAAAAATTAAATTTTGGTTCCGCGAAAAAAAAATGTTCCGCGGGCGGTAAAAAATTTTTACCGACTTTCGAGAAAAACCGGTTTTTTTTTCATTATCGAGGTCGGTAATGAAAATCCATTACCGTCCAGCCCTACATCCCACTTCGCTTTTAAATAGGATTGGATCTTGCTGACCTCTTTGATTACACCTTAGAGGATTGACCTCACTCTAATAATGATCTATTTTTTTATTATTAATTTCTAAATCTCAAATAGGCCTACCTATTTTGTTTTTAAATTATTATTTTCAAACAAAATCAAGCAACTTGTTTTAAAAGAAAATATAATCGTAAGGAAAGAATAGCCTGTATAAACGAGAAAATGAGAGTCTATTTTATTAAAAAAAAATTTCAAAAAAAAAAAAAAATCTTATCAAAGTATTGAACGAAGCCCTTATATATTTAAAGACCTAAAGACCTGCCAAACTTCTTTTGAAAACGGATAATATAAACAGATATGATACATTATATTTTTATAAAAAAAATCTTTTTAGAGACCAAAGGTATTCAAGATTAATGAAAAAATTTTAATAACATATAACTTGTTCAAAAAATTGTTTTATACTGGATTTTAATACACATATTCGAGCTGTTTTTGAAATGATCGGAATTTTATCTAAAACTAAATAGAACTTTCATAGGAAAAAAATCTGGTGCCACAACTTTCAATTACCGAAGGTAAGAGAAAGTTGTGTTCTGTGCTTGTCAAAACAGATTTTTTTTTTTGTGTCGAGATATATTTAGTTTCCACCGATATATTAAAATTTATGATGTAAAATTTATAAACATGGGAAAACATTTATATTTTGTTACCATGGCAACCATTTCTCCTATCTTTCCTATGAAGTACAAAAGTAGCCCACGGGGCTTGGACTAGTTGGTAGCGTGTCTACCTTCTATACCGAACGTCGCGGGTTCGGACCCCAGGCAGTCCGATGATTTTATTTAAGGCATTTGGATACCAAATGGCGTTTAAAGTCTTAAATGGCCTAAGTTGCCGAAAAGACTGTGTGAATGTGAGTGTGAATGAGAAAAAAGTGTAAATGTTTTTTGGGGGGGGGTTTTTTAAAAGAAAAAAAAAAATACAAAAGTAAAGTGTGTTTCAAAGAATTTTCAGGGGAAAATAAGAATATACATTTGAAAGAGCATCTAAAAAATAATTGATTTTTGAATTTTAATCAAAATCGTCCAGGGAAACAACCAACCGGAAGGCATCAATATTTTTTGAATAATACTCAAAATAAAAATAGAGAGCTGGATAAATAAATATCTTTTGACAGAACGAAATATCTCTAAAGATTTCTTTTTTTTTCTCTCTAAAGTGACGAGATATTTTGAATCCACAATGACATTTTGGATACCAAATGGCTTAAATAAAAATGCCTGGACCCCAAGAGATATTATAAATAATAACGATTATCGACAAAGTCTTAAATGGCCTAAGTTGCCGAAAAGACTGTAAATGTGTGTTTGTGTGTGAGTGTGAATGAGAAAAAAGTGTGAGTGTTAAAAAAAAAAGTGACATGTTTCTTCGGTAGATCGAAATCGTAGCAAGAATTTTTTTTTATGAAATAAGAAATATTATAAATGTCAAAAAGAAATTTACGAGAAATGTAAATGAGCTTAAAAAAAGAATTATAAAATCTAAAGAAAAAATTTCAGTAAATAATGAGAAATGTTCTCGCTCTTATATATTTTTTTTTATTATATTCATACATAAATATGAAATGTAATGGTGCAGAATTTTTTTTCTTTATTTGGAAAGTTCTGGTTGAGCGTAAGACAATAATTTCCCTTTCAATTTCTTTTTTGATATCTTTAACTAGAAAAGAAAATTGTTCTTACAATGTTAGAGAATGTTTATTACTTTAGTTGACTTTTCTTTTTCTTAACTAGACTTTTATCGAATGTATGTTTTTTTAACTAATAAGAAACGAAAATATTGTATTTTTTTACCCTGTACAATTTTATTTCTCAACTTTTTTATGCTTTGTCTAACTTTTGCAGAGTTTTGCTAATCCTTCAAAATATCTATATTATTATTATTGATTAATTTTTGGAAATTTATCAGCTTTTTTGCTAGAACAAAAGGTTCGACTTTTTTCTTTGACGTTAATCCCGTATTTTGGAATATAAAAGTTTCTCCTCTAAATAATAGACTAAATTTCCACCAGAAATTGGTGATTAATAGGCAGAAACAAGCTTTGGGTATCTATGTGCGATTCATTTTCTTTCCCGACTATATTATGTAATACGTGTCGATAAGAGGAAAATTTTTTTTATAAATATAATAATACAAATACAGGAGGGGGGGTATAAGCGTAATTGCCCCCTCTCCCCCTCCCCCGAGATTTGAGGAAAATATTTTTTTTGAAAGCTAAATTTTATTTTTACTTTCTCTTACCTCTACATACATGTTAATATATATATAGAGAGAGAAAGTAGCCCTCGGGGTTTGGCGTAGAGGTTAGCGTGCTAACCTCGTATATCAAAAGTCGCGGGTTCGGACCCCAGGTAGTCCGATGATTTTATTTAAGCCATTTGGATACCAAATGGCTTAAATAAGAATGCCTGGACCCCAAATAAATATATATTATTAAATAACGGTTATCGTAAAAGTCTTAAATGGCCTAAGTTGCCGAAAAGACTGTGTGAATGTGTGTGTAAATGTGAGAGTGAATGAGAAAAAAAAAAGTATTGGATTCATGTCAAAAATTCGATGTCGAGATTTTGATGTATATACACGTTTTAAGGTCCCTGAGTCAAAAAAAGTGGTTTTCGCGACATGGTCTGTCGGTGTGTGTATTCAATTTTAAGCATGAAGGAATTGAGCTAGGATGTGGAAATTTTATATTTAATTTAGGCACCCCTTGCGGCGTGAATATAAGCTTTTAATCAAAATCGACCAAAGAGTACTAGTACTTTACTGATGCCCTTTTTCAGTTTTTTCGATTTTCTCAAAAAGTACATCAGTAAAACATTAGTTCTCTTTGGCCGATTTTGATTAAAAGCTTATTTTCACGCCCTAGGGGGTGCCTAGCTTAAATATAAAATTTCAACCTCCTAGCTCCATTCCTTCATGCTTTAATTGAATACACATCTCCATACACAGACACACGACAGACAGACCATGTCGCGAAAACCACTTTTTTGGATTCTGGGGACCTCAAAACATGAAGATCCATCAAAATCTCGACATCGAATTTTTGACATGAATCCAATACTTTCTTTCTCTATATATTAACATATATATAGAGGTAAGAGAAAGTAAAAATGTATTATGCCCTATGGTTAGCAAGGCAAGAGGAAAAATAAGTAAAAAAAAAGTAAAAAACTTTATATTTTTTATAAACAAAAATCGACGCCTCCTTTCCTTTAGAACCAGGATCACTACGGAAAAGTATAATATTGAGAAAACTCCGTAGAAGTTAGTCAAAGTTTAAAAAAAAAGTCTAGAAATAAAATAAAATAGGAAAGGGTAAAAAAAAAAAATTATTTTTCTTCCTTATTTGTTAAAAAAACATGAACATGTAAGTTCGTACATTCGATAAAAGACAGTTAAAGAGAGAGAATAAAGAAATGTCAACTTTAGTAATAAACATTCTTTAACAATGTTTTGGGTTTCGTGTCTTTTGGAATTTAAGCTTCAAGTAGGTAATAAATATTAAATATATTTTATTTTAAGGGCTCTAAGCCGAAAAAAAGTAGGAAGCAAATTTGAATGCTTCCGTGTTAGCAAATTGAATATTTTTTTTTTTTTTTTTTTTTTGTGATAAACGAGAAATTTTTTCTTATTCATTTAATTTGCATCTTTTATATTTTTCATATGGTAATGGAAATAAATTCTTCTTTACTTAGAAATTGTTCCTTTCTTTATTTGAAAATAAAATGATCTTAAAAATAAATAAAAAAATTCTTTAAGGGGCTACAGGAGCGAAGTGGTTACGCATGCTTTTCCCGCTAAGATGGCGTTATGTGTCATTAAAAGTATGCCAAAATATCAAGTAATTCAAAAATTTGCCAAGAGATGTCAAAATGGTAGCTAATAATATTTAATGCCTTTGGTTGGTTTTCATTGATCTCTTAACAATAAATGCTTTATAAATGTTATTATATATATTTATATTATGTATCTTTTATAAAAGCATAAAAATATATAAATATAGGCTAGATATAGGCTAATAAGCGATCGGCTGTTAGACTAGCCTGCCATCTATTGCAAGAATGCTGACATTTGATTTTTAAATAAATCATCCAAACTTATTTTAAAAATTTCTTAATTAATATGTGATTAATAATAACAATAAATTCATTTTTTTTTTTTTAAATAAAAAAACATTCACACTTTTTTTTCTCATTCACACTCACACTCACACACACATTCACACAGTCTTTTCGGCAACATATATTAGGCCATAGGCCATTTAAGACTTTAAACGATATCCGTTATTGATTTAATATACATATATGGGGTCCAGGCATTCTTATTTAATAAGTACTAGAAGAAATTTAATAAAAAAAATGAAAAAAAAAAAAAAAAAACTGAAAAATGATTTATATTTATTAAAAAAAGATATCAAGAGAGATAATAAATTTTAAAATAAAATAACGCTAAAGATGTGCCATTGAAAGTTAAATATGATATATTTATAAATCTAGGAGAGAATAAAAAAGAATTGAAGTGGAAAGCGTTAAAATCGGCTTTTTTATTGTTTCCGACAGTTAAGGTCCTGGTGAATATGCGTATTTTGAGCGTTTGTATATTGCAATATATTTAAAAATTTTTATCCTCTCAAAGCATGTTTCTTTTGAATACCCATTCGAGATTCAGTTGTGACAGAATAAAAGCGATGTTAAAGCTCTAGGTTTATTTGTTATTTAAGTTATCTTAAATTAGACACTTGTTATCTTACGATATAGCGTTGTATCTAAAAGTAAGTAGGCTGAGATAAAAAGTATAATTCACAATTTCGAGTGTTCAATTTATTTTATTTTTTATTGATCCTTTAAAGAGAGTGTCATTGGGGAAAGTTAGAAAATGTGGTTAAAACAAATTCCTAAGGTGCACTAGAGAATTCTGGCTTTTATAATGAAGGGGGGGGGGGGAGATTGAACCACAAAATTCACAGGAGAATCCGCCATTCTATCACTTTTCGGCCAGGGCCTAAATTTTTAAAGGATTTAGAAAGATTGATTTCTTTTCATTTACAAGGAAATGGGAAAGGGAGAGGATTCAACCTCAAAAACCTCCAGAGATCAGGAGTCCTAAAATATATGATTACAAAATTTCTTTAAAGAATGGCTATTAATTTAAAATAAAACTAAATGGTCAGACTAACTTGTAAGCCGAGCGCACAACTTTGCCCTATGTAGGCCTACTATGCTACCCACTAATTATGCTAAATTTTCAAATTTAAATAATTTTTTAAAAAATTTATAACAATCTCTAATTTAAACATTCACACTTTTTTCCCATCCACACTCACACTCACGCACATTTGAAAGAGTATCTAAAAAATAATTGATTTTTGAATTTTAATCAAAATCGTTAGAGCGAATTTTGAGAAAATCGAAAAAAACTGAAAAAGTACATCAGTAAAGTACTAGTACTCTTTGGCCGATTTTGATTAAAAGTTTATTTTTCCTGTTCCGGGGGTGTTTAACTTAAATATAAAATTTCAGCCTCATAGCTCAATTCCTTCATGCTTAAAATTTGAACACACACACACACCCACCCACCCACCCACAGACAGACCATGTCGCGAAAACCACTTTTTTGGATTCAGGGGACCTCAAAACGTGAAGATCCATCAAAATCTCGACATCGAATTTTTGACATGAATCCAATACTTTCTCTCTATATATATATATTACATATATACATAGGTAAGAGAAAGTAATATACCTACTAATTATTATTCTCAAAATTATACTTTGAATCAAAAAAAAACCTACCAGACGAACATAACCTTGGTAGTAAGATAGACTTATATGTTCCCAGAAAAATATCTCAAAGTGATTAACTTTTGATACAATTTAAATTTTAATTAAGAGTATAATATTTATTCAGGGCCGAAACTAGGAGATTTTTTAGGGGGGGGGGCAAAATTAATTTTCCGCCCCCTCCTTAAAATTTTCTATACAAAATTCATATCATTTTACCTTTTTTTTAGTAAATCTTTCTTTAATTGGCCTCCTGAAATCTGCCGCCTGGGGCCCACGCACCCACTGCCCCCCCCCCCCCCCCTAGATCCGGCCCTGTATTTATTCAACATAATTTAATCAAAATTTATTCCGCAAGAGGCAAACCAGAGAACATTAAATTTTTTCGCTGATTATTTCATCTTCAATGCAGATTTTTTTTTTTTAATATTTCTTTGATCTCTAATAAATCAAAGGAATGTAAATTTCACTGCGGCCAAAAACTTGGTTTCAAACTAACTTTATCAAACGTATGTTCTTCTTATATGACAAACACAAGGAAACTGCCTGGGGCAGCTTCTACCCGCAAACTAAAAAACTATTAATTCAAATTTTATAAATAATTAAATATGTAAAATTTATAATTAATGGAAAATATGCATTGAAGTTGCTCAGAGCTAACCATATCCTAAATACCACCCTCCATTAGATTTTGCAAAATCAACAAGGCCGAGTCCTCTCGAGCCGTTTGCCAGCCCTCTTCTTCCTCCCCCCCCCCCTTGGGGGAGGGGGCAAGGGAAACTAAGAGGTAAGGCTTTATATGTTACTCAGAAAGCCATCAACGCCTTGTAGTTTTGCACTTTAAAATGAAAAGTTAGTTAAATCAACACTTGAGGCGCCACTGTCCGAGAACGCCTTTGAATTATGCAAACGATTTGTAAAAGAGTAGAAATTGATGCCTATTTAATAGGCGTATTTAAATAATAGTATTATGTGTTCGAAAAAAAAATATACAGTATACATTTCAAACTCTACATATAGCCCACGGGCTTGGTGTAGAGGTTAGCGGGCTGGCCTTGTATACCAAGGGTCGCGGGTTCGGATCCCAGGCAGTCCGATGATTTTATTTAAGCTATTTGGATACCAAATGGCTTAAATAAGAATGCCTGGACCCCAAATATATATATTATTGTTATAACGGTGTTCGTCAAAGTCTTATATGGCCTAAGTTGGCGAAAAGACTGGAACGCGAGCCGCAGTTTGGCATCCCTGCTATATATGTTAGAATCTTAGGCCGGATTCACACACAAGTGGCGTTTGCCACTGGCGTGGAGATGGCGTGGCGCTGGACGTGGCGTGGTGTGGATAAGATGTGGCGCGTGCATACACACACAAATGGCTCAGTCCACTCCAGTCACTTTTTCTGAGCAAATATTTCCAACACCGTTCTTCAATTCCAAATCAAGATAGATATTCTGCATATGCATTTAAATATTAAATCTAAATAAAAATATTTATTTTATAATTTAAATATTAAATCTAAATAAAAAATATTTATTTTATAATTTGTGTAGTTATTTATGTTTATTTAACCATATTTAATTTATTTGAATATTTAATTTTTTACAAAGTAATGAAATATAGATATAATATAGCAAATTTGGATATTAAAATCCATATCGCATCAATAATTTAAGGGCAAAGGTTGCGAAACAAATGGTTTGCTAGTGGCGAACGCCACTTATGGTCGCCATAGATGGCGTCGTAATGGTGTGGTTTCGGCGCCATTCGCCACGCCATGTCAGTGTATATTGGGCTATAGGTTAACATAGAAGTGGCAGAAGCCAGATCCACGCCATCGCCACGCCACGCCATACGCCACTTGTGTGTGAATTGGGCCTTAGGTATTTACATATTGGGATTCCATTATATATCCCTTTTGCCAATGATGTAAATGGGTATAGAAGAAAAAAAGAAAATCCTTGGATGTTAAGTCTGAAAATACTCTATTTTTCATTCATTAAAGCAGAAATGGAAAATGCAAATTTGTAAATTAAAGTAAAAAGAAAGTTCACGAGTTATGTAGATGAATTTTCAAATTAAAAGGATGCGAGTTATTTATAAAAAGTGAATATAAAATATTTTTTATTACATTATTATATATTTTTTATTTTAAGCGAATGCTTCTTTTATGAGTTCATATAACCCAGAAATTTCTTCAGCTATTAGATTAAGACTGTTAAAAAAAAATTTGCGGTTTAGGCAATGCCAAGCGCCGTGAAACCTTGGATTGGTGACAAATGGTCTAATTAATTTAAATCCTGTGATAGAACTAAATGGTTAGGAACCATTCAAGTATTAAATAAGCAGCCAAGAGCTGACAAGGGTGGAATTAAGCAATTGGTTATGTAAGCATTTTAAACGAAAAGTAAAAATGCTGTTAAGCAATGCCAAACGCGCCGTGAAACCTTGGATTGGGGATCCCTAGGAAGTGTTAAACGTTCACAGGTAGCCATTAGTATAATATAATTTTATATATAGTAAGTTATATACGTTATATATGTTTACTAGCTAGCCCTTAACGAATTGCGTGAGCTATGTCACGACATGTTGTCTCTACAGGGCACTTAAAATTATCTAGGTTCTAGAAATATACTGTTTAATTGCCTAAAACAGTAGTCGACAGCCATACAGCTATTCAGATTTTAATTAGGCAATGTCATTCTGATTAGCGACCGCTCAAGGAGAGGGGGCCGGGCTTGGCGTAGTTGGTAGCGCGCCTGCCTTGTATACCAAGGGTCGGGGGTTCGGATCCCAGGGAGTCTGATGATTTTATTTAAGCCATTTGGATACAAAATTGCTTAAATAAGAATGCCTGGACCCCAATAAATATATAGTAATAAATTATAAGTATCGTTTAAGTCTTAAATGGCCTAAGTTGCCGAAAAGACTGTGTGTATGTATGTGTGAATGTGAGAGTGAGTGGGAAAAAACTGTGGGTGTTAAAAAAAGGGGGGAGGGGGGGAGCAAGGGGGAATCTCGCCCCTCCCTCTCCATGTATTACATATATCTTTGATAGCTTTTTAATCTTTAATTCCTTATAATTTGGCTCTCGTCTCAAAAGTTTGCAGACACGCGCTAAGCCATCAACAGGTTTATTTTTTTAAACCTAATTGATTCGGTTCGACTCCAGGGGGTGCAATTTTGCCCAATTTCAAGCACAAACATATCTCGCAAACTTGCTATTTTAAACGATATCTTGACTGGCTAATGAACAGTCTATTTGAGCATTGATTGAAAAAATTCCTTCCTTTGCAAACAAGGCTCTACTTAGTTACTAATTAATTATATTTTCAATTGTATTATAAAACGAATTTCAATATAATTAGGTAGGGAGTTGAAATTCTCTGAACCTTCAAACTTGATTTCTCATATATGTATTAGCTACATTGTAAATTGAAATTATTTTAAAGCAGAATTTAACTATGTTCCGAATATTCATACTTGGTTAGATACAGTATGTTGGCAACAGACATATGAGAGTTTGGCATTAGGATTACCAAAATGAAGCCAGTTAGTTCAGGAATAATATCATAATGGTTTTCGTGGCTTCTATTAATATGAAAATTTTATTAGCACTAATTGAAATTATTTTTTTAGAATTTATAGATGAACTTTTTACTATCAATGATGGAACCTTTTACTGAATCAGCTTCTTATACTAGCAATGAGAGGAGAATAAATTTTTCTTGCTTGGGATGGAAAACGAAACCAGAAAACTAGTAGGGTAAGTTAATTCTTCACCTCTGACAAGGGGAGTGCATGGCCTTCTCCCCGCCGTAGCGACTAGTACTGTATACATCGTAAAGATAAAAGATATACAGAATTTAATTGAGGCTATTTAAAAAATATTTATTCGAAGAATACTCCAAATTTTTTAAATTGAATTTCTTCTTATCAACCAGATGAGCAAACCCAAATTTTTTAAAACAAAAAAAAAAAAAAAAAGAGATCACAATAACGCGATAACGAACCGAGTTCGTTGAAGAGACTTAGTCAATATTGAATTACATATCAGTTCCAATTGAAATAACATTTATTTTATATCACCTGGAGGAAATTATTTTTTGAGCAGAAAAAATTAATAATTAAATTTATTTGGTTAGAGGGATCAATATATAATTTAGATATATAACACCTAGATCTTAAAGATTATAAAAAGAGAATATTGTAAAATTTTATTGATAGAAAGATATAACTATTGAGATATTCATTTTTTTTTTTTAATTCCCAATAAAAGCCCGCGGGGCGTGGTGTAGAGGTTAGCGTGCTAACCTCATATACCAAACGTCGCGGGTTCGACCCCAGGCAGTTCGATGATTTATTTAAGCCATCTGGATACCAGATGGCTTAAATAAAAATGCCTGGACCCTAATATATATAAATTCATAAATAACGTGTTATCGTAAATGTCTTATATGGCCTGAGCTGCCGAAAAGACAGTGTGAATGTGTGTGTGAGTGTGAGTGTGAATGAGAAAAAAGTGTGAATGTTAAAAAAAAAAAAAAAAAAAAAAAAAAAAAAAAAAAAATTCCCAAATAAAAGAATTTCGTAACTTTATTGTTAAATATGAATGTGGAAGCTGGATAG